>VWPU01013482.1:0-61898 GCA_013398955.1 Callaeas wilsoni
GCACTGCTGAGGCCGCACCTCGAACGCTGCGTGCACCTCTGGGCCCCTCACTCCAAGAAAGGCACTGAGCTGCTGGAGCGAGTCCAGAGCAGGGCAATGGAGCTGCTCAAGAGTCTGCAGCTCAGGTCTTGTGAGGAGCAGCTGAGGGAGCCGAGGGTGTTTAGTCTGGGAAAAATGAGTCTTGGAGGGACCTTATGGCTCTCTACAGCGACACCTACTACAGTCCTGAAAGGACTTGGTAGCCTGGTGGGGTCGGTCTCTTCTCACGGGTAACAAGTGACAGGATGAGAGGAAATGGCCTTAAATTGCACCAGGGGACGTTCAGATTACATATTATGAAAAACGGTTTCACAGGAAAGGTTGTCAAGCACTGGAACAGGCTGCCCAGAGGAGCATTTGAGATACCATCCCTGGAGGTATTTAAAAGACACGTAGATGTGGCAACGAGGGACACGGTTTACTGGGGGGCCTGGCAGTGCTGGATTAACAGGTGGGGTTGATGATTTTAAAGGTCTCTTCCGACCTAAACAATTCTGTGATTCTATTCATATTATGCTGATTCATTGCTTGTATTTCGTGATCTTATATTTTGGGGACTAGCATTTTTGTGCATAAAAGGAAGATATGTTATTTTCTGACTCCCTTTGCATAGGTTGGCTTTCTGCAGTGATTTTAATGAAGTATGTATTTCATATATATGTATAAAAAAATCTGTATCGCACCTCGTCATCCTTCTTATCTCCTCCTCAATACAGCAGAGAGTCTTATGTTTTTAACATTATTTTTTCCTTCTCATCAATGAATCAGTTTGGGTTCATATTTTGATATAGCTATTTTTGAAAGCGAAAACCCTTGAAATTCCTACTAAAACATTGATTTCTACATTTTGTCTGCTGACTTCCTTTTCAATTTCATTTCACTTTTACATAATTTTAAAAAATAGTACTTCTGCATTGGTTTGCACACAAAATAAGAGGAAATCCTGCCTTTTTCTCCCATACAAATATTTCTGAGAAATATATTGATTTCTCTCATTGTGGGAACGATAGTTGTAAGCTATGTGGAGGTTTTCATGGCGTGTATCTATTTCTAGCATTTCTGTGGAATTTTCTGCATTTCAGAGCAATACATTTCTATATATATGGGTGAAGGAGACATGAAGATAGAAAGCCAGTTGTAAAATGCTGTAGAATTTTTAAAAAATTCTCTAAAAGCAAAATCACTAATAAAGGTTATTTTCCATGGATTTGTCTTACATTTGAATTCTGTAGTGTCTAGTAATGCTCAAATCTAGATACACTACTTTCACTGAAAGCAAGCTGAGAATCAGGCACAATGGGACTGCCCAGTTGCTCCTGCTGGGGTGAGTCACTGTGCTCCAGAAATGCATGCCTCAGGGAGGAAACTGGAAATTCTGGACCTCTCAGTGAGATAATGGGCTGTTTTGAGACTGGTTTGAAATGAGTGTTCAATATTATCCCTCCACAGCAAAGTGTTTGACTGATTGTGACAGGAGCTTTCCAGATGGGAATTTCAAGCAGTGTTGGAGATTCTCCCCAGGTAACAATTTGTACGCTCAAATGTGTTGATTACTATCCTGATTGGAATATCCTAGAGATGCCCAGGCTGTTTCTGCTGTAGAACTCATATGTGTGCATAGATAAGACACTTGTTGATAGTTGAAACTGTTACTGCAGCTACAGAGATGTTCACATAACCCATTTTTTAATATGTAGTTATGATACTCATGAGTTGTTTCATATGTAGTTAATTACATGCTGGAGGTGGCCATGTAGGACCATGAGCCAACCAGGTTAGAGCTGAGCAGAGCAGCCAGCAGCTCTGGGAATCTCAACCCAGCCAAAGACACTGCTGCAAAGACTCCTCCAGCAGAGATTCCTGTCACCACCAGACAGCCACTGGCAGTCATGTCTGAGGGATCTGATTCCCTATGCAAGCATGCTGTATGCCAGCAAACTTCCAGTTCATGCCTATGCAAAAGCTAGAAAGTCAGGATCTCTAACTGACCTTGTGAATTTCCTTCTTTTTTCTTTACTGTCATTTGACTTTAACACATTGCAAAATCCTCTGCTCTACTAGGTTATACAGTAGTCATTCAAATACTTTTATGGAGAGTAGGGACTAGAGCTTTGAACCTGTCTTTCTTCCACCCTCTGGATGAATGCTCTGGTGGATAGGTTCTTCTATGAAAGCTTAGTACTTTCTTTCTCTCTGATCATGTTTCCAAGCAAAAGTAATCCTTTGTAAGTTTTGACCTCAGAAAATTTATTTTAACTCCCAAATATGATTAGATGGAAATAGGTGCCAAGTGCTTAGGCAGAGCAAACCCCCTTGCTGGATTAAGAGTCATAAATTCTAAGTCATGATTTATTGTTTGAGTGTCTTTTATTTGGTGTTATACTTCTAATCTGAGTAATTTTAAATCCTTTTACTGTAAGTAAAAAGACACAATTCAAGGATGTTACTTCCAATAAATGATCGTATTTTTCTCCATTGATTACAAAGACATCTTCAAGTAGCTAGGTTAGATGCTAGTATTTGCTTTGCAGATATTGAAAGTTAGGCAAAATTTGCTCAAGGGTCCAAGGCTGTTTCAGGAAATGCAATGGAAGCAGGTGAAGGAAGAGGCTCCTCCCTCTCTACTCAGCCCTGGTGAGACAGCTCTGCAGAGCTGTGTCTAGTCCTGGGCTCCCCAGGGCAAGAGAGACATGGACGCACTACAGAGAGTCCAGAGAAGGGCCACAGCAGTGCTGGAGAGGTTGAAGCATCTGCCACATGAGGAGTGTCTGAGAGAGCTGGGGCCATGCAGCCTGGAGAAGACAAGAGTCTGGGGGGATATTATCCAGATGTATAAATAGCTGAAGAGAAGGAGTAGAGAAGGTAAGACTGAGCTACAGTTCTCCCAGTAGCCCTCCGTGACAGGACAAGGGGCAATAGGCACAAACAGAAATACAAGAAATTCTGCTTAAACATAAGAAAAAATTAATTTTTATTCTGCAGGTGGTTAAACACTGGCACAGACTGCTCAGATTAGTATGTCATCTTCATCATTAGAGATACTCAAAATCTGACTGAATCTGGCCCTGAGCAACCTGCTGTAATTGACCTTGCTCTGAACAGGAGGTTGGACTAGTCCATCTCCAGAGGCGTCTTCCCTTAATTCTGGGATTCTGTGGAAATTATTCCAATTCATTCCATCTATGTTTAGTCTAGTAGACTTTCTTATATCGTATTTTGTTTCTTTTTATAGTTTTTTCCGTAATCTTAAGAAATATGCCACCTCTAGCACAACATTTCAAGAAATTTTTCTAATTTCAAAGATTTTCTGATACTCTTAAACTGACTTTCCCATAAAAATTGAACTTGAGAAATATTGAACCTGAGAAATTACCTAATATTTAAGAAATTTACCTCATGTCACAAAAAAACCAAAAAAAGTATGTAAAAGAAGCCTGGATTTTTGTTTGCAAATCTGAATGTATCTAAATACAAGCATCTTGTTACTGAACACACAAGCTAATCTTTTATGATCTTTGTTCAGGGCTTTATCTTGAAACTCTTGCTGAGGTAACAGAAATTGTTTCTAACTAAAGATCAAGAAGAAAGTAGTTTGAAGATATATTGCTACATTATGTAAATCTGAAAAATTTGCTGTGCATTTGGAGCATGAATTTCATCCTGTGACCTAATTCTTGCCTACAAGTATACCATGAACGTACTGAAAAAAAATATAAAGATTATCTTTTGATCTCCAACTCTGTCTAATTAAGACAAAAGACTTGTTTTCAATAATAAAAACAAAACATTCCATAGGAGAAAATTTGGGCTTGTTTTATTTTCATGTGTGAAGTTAAACCTCTAGAATACTCCTGCATGAAAGTTAAAATCATAGAAAGATAGAATGATTTGGGTTGGGAGGGACCATCTAGTTCCAGCACCCTCCTGTGGGCAGGCACAACTTTCACATTGCTCAAACCTCCATCCAACCTGGCCTAGAACACTTCCAGGGATGGGGTAGCCACTCTCTAGTCAACCTGTTCCAGTGTCTCACCACTCTCATAGTAAAGAATTTCTTCCTAATAATGGGGTGATTGAAGACCCCCATGAAGACCAAGACTTCTGAATGCAAGGTTGCTCCAATCTGTCTCATCTGCTTGGTCTCATCTGTTTGGTCTTCCTGGTCAGGTGGCCTGTAGAAGACTTCCATTATAACATCATCTATCCCTGCCCTCCCACTATAATGTCACCAGTCCCTGCTGTCCTTTTAATCCTGGCCCACTTCTCTCCACCCCCAGGCGGAGCTCCATGCACTCCTGCTGGTTATTGGCACAGAGGGTGACACCCCCTTCTTGTCTCCCTGCCTGTCCTTCCTAAAGAGCCTGTATCCATCTATTTCAACACTGTGGTCATGGGAGCCTTCACACCATCTGCACAATGAGAGTAAGACTATGGCCCTGCAGGCACGTGCATGGCTCTAGCGCCTCTTGGTTATTCCCCATGCTGTGTGCGTTTGCATAGAGGCATTTAAGTTGCCCCTGCCTATGCCCTTCCGGCCCCCGCCCTCACTGATGAAGCTGACTTATTGGCTGGAGTAGCTGGAATTCCTTGTGCTGCTTTTCAGATGCTCTCCTGCTGACGTGTGATCCCCCTGCAGGCTCTGGGCAACACCTGCAGGCACTGGCATCACACTCATGGGAGTGGGATGGGTCGAGGTTTCCTAGTCTAAAGCCCATGGCTGAAGATGCTCTTCCCCTTCTCTGACAGACAGACCCCATCAGCCCCTACCCAACCAGGTTTCTCAATGACAGTCCCACGGTCTGAAGCAGTCAAACCCTTGGCTGTGGCGCCAGTCCTGTAACCATTGTTGACTTGTCACATTTGACTGGCTCTTTCAGACCCCTTCCCTTTGAATAGGAGGACTGATGAAAAATTACCTGCACTCCAGAGTCCCTTACCACTCCTCCCAGTGCTTTGCAATCCTTGATACTCCTCAGGCTACTCCTGGCTGTATCACTGATGCCCACAGGAAACAACAGGTAACAGTAGCAGATAACAGTCAGTGGACTGTAAGAGGCTTCCTGATACAAACACCTGTTAAGCATCACACCTCTCTGAAGCATGCATCGGATCAGCAGATGGGTGCTCCGTAACTCTCAGAATGGAGTCGCCTCCTACTCTTTGGAGTTGCTCTGGTTGTTATACAGGGAGCAGATCAGGCTGCCTTACTCAGCTCCAGCATCTCTCCCGATGTGTGGTAAATTAAAATTAGATTTGCTATGTCAAAAGACTCTCACAACAGCATCTTTGTTATATTATACTAAATGGAAGATGAAAAAAAGTATTCCTAGTACTAGAAAAATAGAGCTTAGAGCTTCTGTCTTTGAAGCACAGCAAAGTATTCGGCTGAAATTCCAGTGAAGCAAATAATGCATCAATAATGTTTGCAATGCTTCCTTAGGTTACATATGCAAAACAAACAAGAGGTTTACTTAACGTTGGCGTAACTATTCCCCCTATTAGTTTTGATCAATTGCTTTGTGGTCATGTTCATTAGACAGCCTAATCTGAACTGCAATTAGATTTTATCCTTTTAAAAGACAAAGCAGAATCCCAAGTCATTAATTAAAGGGTCTGACTACAGTTGGTTACAAGATGGATGTTGCATACCCTTTAGTGATGACTCAACTCAGCAAAACAGAGCACTTTAGTTTTAAGTGGCAAATACACCAGCACTAATTGAATGCAAGCTTTTGCTCTCGTACAACTGCAGAAAAGGAAATAATTTCATGTGTGGATTCTTGAAGACATGGAATGCTAATGAGAACCATGTGAATAAGCTAGATTTACATAGGGCAAACTGCAAGTATGACGAAGACATTTGAAATAGGGGAGAGTGATTAATACACAATCCTGCACCACTTACAGGTTGTTTTATTTCTCTCAGAAACTGAAAAACATTTATTATTTAGTTTTCAGACCCCCTGTATCTAATACTGTAGTATCTCAATGGCAAAAACCAATTTATGGCACCTAAGAAATCAAAAAGCTCATTACTTCCTTAATGATTGCGCTTCATGGGTGTTCCCCAAGCGTTGTGGTAGGCTGCTCCCTCGTGCTATCCAAAGTGTAGGATATTCCCCTTCCAGATATGAGTAAGTCCATATTCTTGGCTTCTCTCCTCCTAAAACCAGAAAAAGCCTTACAAGAGTTGCTGATCTTTAAGATCTGAATTCATCTGGCCAGACAATAAGCTGCATTCAGCCATTCACAAGACCATGTTACACCAATGTGCCAGGTTTATGTCTCTGCTTCTCCAAAGATTTCCTATATGACCACGAATAAATCAGAGGAATTTTAGCCAATTTTGAAGGCAGGTAAAGCATGGTACTTTTAATGTATGAAACTCAAGCTTTTGTGGATAAAGTGACAGTATTTCTTAAACTCCCAAGGATCATGCAAGGCTCTCAGCACCTGTGGTAGCAGAGGAGAAGCACAAAATGTGAGGTTGGAGGCAAAAGTGAAATTTGGATGCAGTAACTAAAGCTTTAAAGGAATTTTAAGGGATTTTTTTTTTTAATTGAAAAGAAAAAAAGAATTTTTTAAAATGCAGGATTCACTGAGGCTATCATTTGGTGTCTGTTTGAATGTCTTTCCTTATCCATGAGCTTGGAATAAGAGGACTATTACCTAGAAGCTTTAAAAGAAGAAGGAAAAGCTGCTCACTGCTAGTGATGGAAAAAATATAATGCAGACCTTGGCAATAAGGGCCTTCAGCTCTCCCAGTCATCTCAGCATGTAGCCAGAGTTGCTAACTCAGCTATAAGGGAGCCAAAGCACACAGAGAAGCTTTATTTTAATTAGTTTATTGTCCATTATTAATAGAAAACTCACAGAAAATAAAAATACAAATTGTAGACAAACACAAAAGCCTATTTTTAGTCTGTGAAATATGAGAAGAAGGTACATTGCAGCCACAGGAGGTTATCTTTCATTTCTCTGAAGTTTTCATCATAAGTTTACCTCCACAGCTGTCTGCTGCATACTATCTGCCAGACATGCTCTCGGACACCACCAAGTGCCGTTGCACTAGGCTGAGGGGATGGCAAAGAGAAGCCTTGCAGCTAGCTTGAGGAACACTGTCTGGCATACATGTCCTCTAGGATGAGACTGAAAATGAAGAAAGAGCTGGGTTCTCCCACGACAGCTAAACAGAGCAAAAAATCAGGAAAATATTGGAACACCATCAAGAAAAGCAACAAAACCAAATACAAAATTGAAAGAGCAAAGACAGGCTTTACCTAAGAGCAGCATTTCTAGCACAGGGAGTCAGAATTTAATAAATAACTTTTTTTTTCTTGCTTTTAATGATTTTCACGTAGATATTCATGGACCTTGGAAAAAACCCCTGGATATCAAACCTCTGGTTTATCTCTTTCTGATAGTGAGCAAAATGCTGAGCTGAAAGCACAGAGGTAAACCATCATCTTTATCACATTGCCTTCAGCAGACAACTGGCAGAAAGAATTATGCCCAGACTTGTATGTGATACATCATTCAACACGAGAGACACTTTGAGTAAATTCATCCATGAATAGGAAAAAACAGGGGGAAATGCTGCTGGTTTTTCTGGCTGTGGGGAATTTGCTACAGAATAAGTAGTTAATTTATTGATAAAGAGCTTTCTTGCTGAAAAATGTTTAAAGCAAAATATGGGGAAAGGTCTATATTTTAACCTACTAAAAGAAAAGAATATTTACATAAACAGCACAAAACTTCCAATGTTACTATTCTAGGAAAAGAACATGTTGGATTTTCAGTTCAAAATTACTTCTATACTGACATTTAAGTTACTTAAAACATAGAAGTTGGAAGCAAAACGAAGTATTTGAAACTATAGAAATGACAATTTCACTCATGTTACTTCTTCATAAAAATTCTCAATATTTTGATTTCTGATATGTGTATGGTTTAAATTTTCAACATTTCCGAATCTTTTTAGTACAAAAATATAATTTCTCCTCTTTATTCATTAACACATTTTGAACGGAATAATGAAGACACTTATAGGGGTGCTTTGCCTGTGATTAAATACATTCCTTAGAGGAGCTATATCCAACCTTAAAAGTAAGGAAATTATTAATTTGATTGAATATTCATGGAATTAAATTAGCATTTCACATTGACTTAAGTGACTTATATTTCTAGTACAACATGAACGGCTTCACTTTCAGAAATGCAGATATATTGTCGCATGTTTAAACACTCACAGGCAAGTAACTGCAAACTCTTCCACTGATCATGAGTAGAGATTGTCCTCCCAGTCTTGCAGACTTTTACACATATTGGAAGATGACATGCGTATTTGTGTGCCTTTCATGCATCTATATGGAAAATAATATAAAATATTTATATGTTTTTGGCTGCAGCTTCAGAATGAGCATGCTTTTCTCTCCTAAAAGAAACACCAAAAAAACCCCAGAAACTGGTAGAAGCCTAGATTTGTTTGGGGTTTTTTGATATATTGCTGCCTACTTACTCATTAGACAACCTCTCTCTTTCTAATTTATCACTTTACCATCAGATTCAGCACAAAGAACCAGCCTGCAAAAGGTAAAAAAAATAATTATAAATTCTACTGACCAGTTCACATTAGTGTGAGTGCTGGCAGCACTAAGGTGTTTCTATTTATCACCATTTGCTTTGATGGGGCACCATTCATTTCATTTATCATTTGATTCTTTTCAATTATTTCTTCTTGGGAAGAAGTAGAATCAGCATTATTTAGTTAGGATTGTGTTTGCCCAACAGGTTTTGTAAAGTCCACTAAAAGAAAACAGTCGCTTGATATTGTGAATTGGGTCTAGCGTTAGCCTATTTTGTGATTTAAAAACATATTTGCATTTTTTTAGTATTACAAGAAGCCAACATAGATTTAGGCATTTAAGCTTGAAAGAATGTAGCAAAATTATATAACTATTTTTTTTCCAGCTTCAGGGTAATACACTTCTGTCTGGAATAACAGCCAATTTGAAAATCTACCAAGGAGCATTGCTATCTACCTTACTGTTTTGGTTGATGTTATGGGGGGTTGAGGATTGTGTTGTTTGGGGTTTTTTCTGCCAATTTTGGAAGCATTGGGAATCCTCAGGAAAGATATGGAACATATGATTCCAAAAATTTAATAAAAATGCCAAAATTATCTCTAGTGTTGCACGACCTGCTTAGGTGCACTGAGTCATTATGGGTAATGTCTGTGCCACCTCTCACATCTCTTCTTCTCCACCATCATCTTTCCCAAGAAAATACTGAGAAAGCTACATATATCCAGTGGACAACCTAGTTCAGGGAGTGTCCCTGGACTATAAATCCCAAAGCAGTTCTCTCAGCATTTCTGCATAACTCCCTACCAACCAGCTGGGTATGTTGGGCATGATGACTTTAATCCTAACCCCCAGTTTGCTCTGGGAAATGCACTGTTGCATCCTGATAACTTAGGCAATAGCAACCATCTCTTGTATCAGCACCCGTCCCCCAGCCCCTTTGTGAATTTGAGCCGTACTCTTTAAGCACCAGAAGATGTCATATGGTGAATAAATACAAAAGTGGTGTCCAGGAGAATGAGGTAACAATCAAATGTCAGATGTAAATTTACAAGTGTGAGTTACTACATTGCTAACGAGCTGCTCTTACTTTCAGTGAAAAATATCTCTCCTACTTCTGGGGGTTTTTTTTGACTCTGGGCTTCTCTTGCCACAGTCCTGGGCACTTAAATGTTTAAGAACATTGAAAAGGAAGAGATCCTCCCCTGAGAGTTGGTGCAGACACCAAGGAAACAGTATGTGTGAGGGTCCAGAACAACTTTGGCTAAAGCAACAGGGACAGGACTCATCTCACAGTGTTTGAATTATTACACTTGGAGGAAGAGGATTCTAACTTCTGTGAAACTTTAACTGTTCTTCTTTCAAATTTTTCATTTCAGCCTTTACAAGGAGGTGGTCAAGGCCTTTCTGGGTGCCATCTTCAGATTGCCAGTTAATCTCTCGGCAATGCCTGCAATTAAAGACTTCTCTGTGTTTCACATACAAAAACGATGACAAGAACACTGAGAGGTTTAGTGGGGGCTTTGAGAGCCACAAAAGAGCAGCACAGTGTTTAACACTGCCCTGTGAGACACATGCCATGCCTTAAGCTTCACAAACCTCTGGTTTTCTATGGGTAGCAAAGGGAGATGGAAAAAACCCACATTTAATTGTCAGAAATAAAAGCAATCTTCAACACCTTTTTAAAGAAGGAATTGCACAAAGATATCCCTAAAGGAAGAGGCCCATAAATATTCATGCATCATCACAACAGTCACACAGTCCCACCAAAAATTTCTGTGTCAGAAACCCTCAGGAAGGTACTGGTGGTCCTGTTTAACTCCAGGACTCCTGTCTTTGACAAAACACCAAACAAACACATGGACAGTAGTACCACCTGCATCCTGAACCTCTCTAAATAGTAGGGAAGTGTTGTGATTAGAGGTCAGGAATGTGTCTGCCTCTGTGTTTTGTTTGTTTGCAAAACAGGAACTCATGGGGGCACAGCAGGGCAACTGGCCCTCCATCTGTTGTGCAGAGCTATGGGTTTTTTCTGCAAGGTATACAAGAAACAACCAACACTTCATTAGGAGAGCACAATTCTACCTTCACTTTAAATATGCCTTAGTTTGCCTAAGAAGCTACAGCTTGAGGTTCCCAACCTCACCAACCAGTAGTACTGAAAAGACAAAATAGTCACAAAAAATTCCTAGTTTGTGCACCACCAGAAACATTTTGAAAGATCACACGGAACCTATAGGCTCTGAGTTTTATTCCCATCTCTTACATGGTGTTTCCCTAAGCTATAGCAGTGATGTCACAGCCAAAGTTGCTACATATTCTGGGTCTTGCAAGGCATGAAGAACAGGGATGATTTATATTAAAAACAGGATACAGCATTAAGTTCCTCTTTGAATATTGGTTTGAAGGCTTGGAAAAGCAGATTCAAGTGCTTTTATGTTCAGAACATGTTCAGCTATTCAATGATTTTTACAGAAGTCTCTAATAATTTACAATCAAATTTAGGTGTTCCCCCCAATACGCTGCCCAGTCTTTATCTGCAAAATCCTATAAGGATTAGCAGAATTTTGGGACATCTTCCTTCCCAGGGAGATACCAGCTGTGCCCCAGTCCCACCCTTACACCACCCCAAGACAGCTGCCAGGACACCACTTGGCTCACCATCAGCTCACCCTCTCTGCCTCAAACCTTTCATGTGATGTTTCCAACACAAATCAGTATTACTCAATTGTTTGGTCAAAACTCCCATGCTCTTGGCAGTGAGGAGGAGGTTAAGGAAAGGGAGGAGGAAGAGGCACATGGGTACGGAGAAAAGATATAGGGATTTTTGTTGATTATACCTGTTAGACTTCCTGTGGTACCTGGATAGAATTGTTGTACAAGCTATGATTGTGTTAGACAAACAGATTCCATACATTGAGTCTGTGAAAGGGCACAGTCTGCCAGACATTCCCCATCACAAGAACTGAACATGCTTCTGACTAAAGTTTTCTTCATAAATACTTTCCTTCTCCAAAGGGCAGCATCTGGACTTTAGAGTGCTATCATAAAGCCTATCTTTTGGGGTACAAGATGTACAGCACAGGAGTAGTTTAGACAGTAAACCTGGAAGGCTATTAGACATCAGGAAAAATACCAAAGGAAAGAACAAGTGCAATTAATAAAACATAAAACATTTGCTCCATAAAAATCTAGAATATCATCATTACTGCTTCAAATTAGTTGAAGAGTAATTATCCCCAAGATGCTCCAGCACTTTCTACATCTTGCTTGCAGAAATTTGACAAAACAGGAAGGAGCTGATAAAGATAAGGATATAAAACTCTGTTGGATTAATAAGGGGAAAAGAATGAAAATAAATTATTTTATGTGGAATGACAATGCAAACAAAATTGGACAGCTGTAGTTATCTGTGTTGCGAGTGTGCACATGAAAGTATCTGAACCACAGCGAAGGTGACCTTGCATAGTCTCATCTGATAGAAAAGCAGATTAAAATTCCTATTTATCTCAACTATTGTCATTACTACCTTCAATAAACAATACAAACCTAGTGGAAGAGTCCAGCTGATTGTTTACGTGAGTAAATGCTTGATTTGCTGAAATTGTGCTGCCTTTTTTGCTGAGGTGATTTAGAAAAAGAATTTATTGAACACTTTTAGGGGCATAGGAATGCTTTGTGAACAGGGTGGAAAAAGTCCTTATGAAGCTTTACTTTAAAGAAGGTCTTCTCACAAGTTTTCTAACACAGGATTCAATATCATAAATATTTCCACTGTTTATCTGTGATAAGGAAAAAAGGAACAGCTCTATATCCGAGTGGTGCAAAGGCAGCAGAAAATTCAAGGTTAACATTGTCGTTGAGGCATATCCCTCCCCTGGCAAGACCAGGTGAGACTTATTGAAGACAGCAGGTGTGTGCCCCATAGAGGGGCAAAGGTGGTGAGCTCCACAACCCTTCGGTGCACGGTGTGAGTGCAGGTCAGGTACAGCAGAGGAGCAGACATCTCTTCCTTGCAAGAAGAAAAAGGAGCGGGGGAGGAGAATGTGCTGAGAGTGTGTGCAGAAAGCGACAGGAAAGAAAGATGGGCTGCTGGATGCCCTTCCTTCCCACCAGATCCTGAGAAGAACAATACTGTGCTCTATACTGTGCTAAAACATGACATTTAGACTTAAGCACTTTAAACAGTCCCCTGGGCTATGTTGAGGGTGCAGAACAGCTGTATGTATAATTAAGTAAAGCTAATTACAATAAATTAAGTTAACTAGAAAATCAGTCACAGCTTTTATTCCTAAAAGTTCTGTTGTTGTTGTCAGACTTGAAACTGCTGCAGGGCAAGATGCTGGGCCACTACAGATTGTCAGAGATCTAGTCACTTAGTTTTATTTTTAAAACTAAATTTGTGACTGGAAGATGTTGGAGTAATGGGAAGGTTCTTCATGTATTCCAAATTTAGCAACTAGACAAGGCTGCTGATCTCTCTGAGATAATTGTAGTGCTGAGTTACATGCCTTCTCTTTCTCTTGGCTACAGAAGACTGCTGAATGCTCAAATTGGCACCAGAATATGGTGTGAATGTTTCCTTTGCCCATCTACCCAGCCATGCCTGCACAGCTCTCCTCTAAAACTGTCACAGGTGCAAAAACTTTTGTTTTACCTCAGCTTTTAGACATAACACAGAGTCCACTGAAAATGTAGTCCAGCTCCAGGAAAGTCAGCAGAATTATATAAATATTCTGTTGGTGAGTCCTGTCAGAGAAAAGGGGTTGCCTACCCATTTATTGAGATTCTTGCTTCAAGTTGTGCCAGGGAAAAGGAGGCAACCTGCCAGGAGCAAGCCTTATTCTGTTGCAACTGGTGGAGAATGTAATGCAACAGATGAATGGTATGTAGTTTGGATTTACAGTGGAATCACTGCCTTGAGGATCAACTGCAGGGAGAACAACATACACTATTGTTTGCAGAAGTTTTATGAAGAAAATATTGGGCAGAATTTGGCTCTAGCTGAGAAAATGTGTGAAGCACGAAGTCCTGAAATCAAGGCAAAGACACCATGAAAGTATCACTGTAGCTTGCCTTTATCTTCCTCCCAAAACATTTGCTGCTGTCCACTCTCAGAAACAGGATAGAGGGCTGGAAGGATCTTTAAACTCACCTTATATGAGTATGATGATTGCACAGTCTGCTTCTTCAGCTGCAGGATGTATTCGGGAAGGAACAAATTGTGGTTCAGCTGGCACACAGCAAAGAGAAGCCAAAGGCTGTGAAAATTCCTCCTGTGCCTCAGTACTGGATGCTGGAGTTAAAGACCAGATTGTGAGAGGGAGAGCGATCTTTCTTTGCAGAGTAATGACTTTACTCTGTGCAAAGAGAAAGGAATTACATTGCTAGAAGCTTTGATTTTGCCTTCTCCCCACAACAAGAAGCTTTGATTTTGCCTTCTCCCCACAACAAGGCAGTTCCCTGTGCTAGCAAATATAGATTTCTCCATGCATCACTGCTTCAAAGTGCTCCCTTTTCTCCAAGCCTCTCCTGGAACAGTGCAAAATATTCCCCTCCATTGCCCCAAACTGAGGCAAAACCTAGTGTGAGCCTCCTAGTAGGAAAAATACCATTGAAAACTACATTTAATTCATCTGCATTTACCTTATTGGATAAGAAGGGGTGTCACCACAGTAAAGATTTTTAGAATAAAAATGAGTCAGTAACTATCTTTAAAGGACTCAGTTTTAGAGTAGGCGTAATGCAATCCACACAGGCTGTGAAGTTATTCTCATCAGGAGGCTTAAAGGAATGTTTCTGGGAACCAAGGTGAATTAAAGTTTGACCTTCTTTATAAAATTGTCTTTCTCGACACTTTCTCTTATATATATACACACTTGTTTTCAGGTTTCAGGAACGAGCTGCATTGATCCTGTTTTTGGAGATCAGTCATAGTGGTAAACAGCAAGTCTCTGTGATTTATGACTGGGCTTGCTGATAGTACCTTAGAGATGTCTGAGCACCTGCAACTGAAGATCCAGAGTTAGGAACCATGAATTGAAGCCTTTCAGGTACAGTTTTTCCAGCTGTGCTCATTTGTGAGATGAAAATAAATCAGGTGAGACAACACTGATTATTACCAGTGATACTGATTTTACATTGCTCAGCCATGTAAAACAGATCATTCTGGTGTTATAATATTCTTCAACATCCCCTTCCACCATGCCATCCTTCATCAGTCCTTTATTAAACACTAAACATGCAGAATTTCTTATAATAGCAATAATAATGAAGAGACCATATCAGGAACAATAATGCATGTTATAGGTTTGACAAAATTAGTAGAGAACTTTTTAGTTGGTAAAGTATTCAGGCCAGTCAAAAGTGGTTTTGATGTTGTATTGACTCACAACGTGATTTCACACCAGCTACCCCAAGAACACAGTTACTGTGTGCAAGCCCTAGTTAGTCATCCTAAATGTCAGCAATACAAAATAAAACTCTGTTTGTGAACACTTAGATTAATTAAGGTGTTTGCTTGCCATTGTGCTTAATGAAAACAAGGGCAGCATAGAACACACTAATGCCATAGCCATGCTCACACCATTATCTTTTCCTTCTGTCTGACATTGATGGATATAAAGGCATCCTGTACTATAGATAAACCTGTCAGTGACAGGAAAGACTGAGTAGAGAAAGACCCTCCTTAAACTGCCAGCTTTAAATTCAGCCATTTTCACTGCAAACTAAATGATACAAGAATAAACTTGGCTACATAGGGCTGGATGTTGCCATGATATTGGTAGACAAGGCTGTGGTACACTGCAGCTTCACTTCTGGCTGCACAGCATGGAGCAGAGTGCTTAGGGGGAAATCTACCACCCTCTGAGCCACTGCTAAATCTGCCTCTTGGTGCTGCTGGGAAAATGTCAGAATGCCTGAGATTCATCAGCTGGTTTGTAACATTACATCCTTTGACACAAATACAGCAGCAGCAGCAGCAAACAATTGTGGGGAAAACCCTCCAGGTAAATGGCACATCTGTATTGATCAAGACCCACTTAGAAAGGAATTGAAAACATGCCACTTTTTATTAGCAGTGATTGAAAGCACAGATTTTTAAGACTGAGAGGAATCATTATGATTTGATAGTCTGATCTTCTGTACAACACAGGTCAGAGGAGTCCTCTGGCACAAGGCCAAAAGCCAGGTTTCTAGGGCATATTTTCCAGGAAATAAAGTATAGCCTTATTTTTTACAAAGTCTTTGAAAGAAGAACCATCTCAATCCTTCATAATGTATTCCAACTGCTAATCACAATGAGCAGTACTGTACTACTCTTCCTAATCTCTACCAATCAGTTCACAGACATTAAGAGTAAAACTTAACCAACTTTGAGCAACTTCAGTAGCGGTCTGCAACTGTGCCAGTCACACTAGGTGCCTTTCACAGACAGTAGAACAAATAGAAACTTTAAGGGAGTGATTCATCCAACCTGTTTTAGACATCTCCTTTAGACTGAGATGAATTGTGCTTTACAATCTACTGAGAGTATTGCTTAGATCTGTATTGACACACAGAGCTTCTAGATGGACCAGCGCAGGTACAGACATCTATATTTAGCCAGATGAATCCTACCATCATGCATGACTTCTTTCTGTTGAAGAGTTTGGCTTTTCTTGGTTAGATACTGTTGGACTATAAGCAAACTGCCCCTTAGCCTTGCCCTCGTTAGGAGGAATAAAGAGGGTCCCTTAGTATTTGACTTGTTTCCTAATACTAAAAAATATTCTTACAGACTTCAAATTTTCAGCTTCCTTCTTGGACTGTGAACATCAGAACTAGAGATCTGATGATATATCAGGATGGTAAATATATCAGTAATAGGCACAACAACATATGACTAGCTGTACTAGGTCAGTCTCAAGGTCCATCTAGATAAATTTCCTGTCTTTGACAGAGGTGTGCAGTGGATGATTCAGGGAAAGTTTAAAAAAGAAAAGAAGTGAGTGATATTTTCTGAACTCCTCTACCAGCCTTCAGCTTTATGATAAATACAGACACCTCTGTGCTCAGGGGTGCTCTGTGAAAGGTACTTACAAGAATTTGTCTCATTAGCATAAGCTTTTGTTCTCTATAATCATGGAATCATAGAAAAGTTTGGGTTGGAAGGGACCTTAAAGATCATCTAGTTCCAACACTCCTGTCCTGGGCAGGGATACCTTCCACTAGACCAAGTTGCTCAGACCCCCACCTAATGTGGCCTTGAAAAATTCCACACATCCACAGCTTCTCTGGTCAACCTATTACAGTGTCTCACCACCCCCACAAGTAAAGAATATCTTCCTAATATCTCACCCTAACCCATCCTCTTTGAAGTCACTATCCCTTGTCCTCTCACCATATACCCTTTTAAAAAGTCATATTGTATGCCAATGAGTTTAGCAGTTTACATATGGAGCATTTTTTTTTAATCCTTTTTTTGTTTTGTTTTGTTTTGATTTTGCCATTCTCTTTTCACATCTTACTTGAGATCATCCTGTTTATCTTCATTAGTGGTTTCTTGCTACAGCACTGAGCATCAGATCATCTGCTCCAAACTCCAAGAATTTTTCAGAATTTCTGTTTCTGGAAGTGTGTTTTTTAATGTAGTAGTCTTTGTCCCTGACATTTGGGCTTGTACTAAGTTGTTTAGTATTATCTACCAAAACTGCAGCCTCAAGAGGAAACACCAAGTGACAGGAGCTGCTCTCTTCACATTCACTTTGGTGGAGGAGGGAAACTCGTTAGTGCTGTTTCCAGTTTTGTAAACAGAAGTATAGTGAAGTGCTCTGTTACAAATTGTTATGAATGAATGAAAGCTTTCTAAGATATTCTTGCCCATTGTTGTTTACCATATTCTTCCTTCTCAACTAAGACCCTGAGAGTCCAAGAAGCAATTCAGAGGCTCTAAGTAGACTACAAAATTAAGCACAGTCTACGTTTTACATCAGGCTCGAACAAATCTGTTTTTACTGGTTTGTGTGCGTAGGTTTTTTACCAGGAGCAGAGGGTGGCATGGTATAAGCCAAGACATCAGTGCAGCAGTGCTACCTGGCAGGCTAGGCTTTACATGCAGGAGCAACTGGAATCTGTGAGTGGGAAACTTATTTTGAAACTGGAGGTACCAGCCAGCAGAGATACAGTTATTTAAAAAACCCCACAATCAATGAAGTATCCAGAATAGTGAGCATGAAAAGATAAGAGCCATGAACAGCCATGGCTCAAAATCACTGGTCTGTGATTTTGATTTTGTGTCTTTTGTGTTCTTTCCCTAACTTGGCTCAGTCAGATCACACAAAACAAATTTCTGAAGGAGAAAATAGGACTTTCAGCCTATGCAACATAGCCAAAAATAGTTAACTCTAAAATGTTATTTACAATTTTTATCTTCTTCCTCCTGGAGGTAGAAATGCTGCTGACATCCTCCATAGGAAAGATGCCTGCCAGAGGGTGGAATGCATGAAAAAGGATAATTTCCTGAATCATCCTACGAAGGCGGCCACACTACGGAGGAGGAACAGAGCGACCTCTTTGCTTCTTCCCTGTTTTACTCCATCTGCAGATGGATGTTGAACATAGGGAGTAGGAGGTAGAGGGGAGGCACATGGGGAGTTTTGTACCTCCCACTCATCACATTTGAAGACACCAGCCCACTTGCCCAGGCTTGCCCTCTCTGCTTTAGGCTGCTCTTTCATATATTAAAGAAGACCAGGGAGCCATACTGAAACAGACATTCTACATTCAAGTTAAAACAGTTATTTTATAGTTTTATATTTTCAAACACATTGTGGCTCACTCTGTGTGCAAAACTTAAGCACAAACCCTGAATCCTGCTCAAAGCCTCAGACACGAGGGGTCAGTCTTTATATAGATCTCTCATAAAAGGCAATTTTTGTTGCCTGTGAAGATGAAAAGAAGGAAAGGTAAAGGTTTCAGGATATTTGAGGTAGAAAGGGACATGCCTGGCTCTGTGGAAGCAGTGACTGTGAGAAAGACATATCAGTGTTGCATCTACTAAAAAAATTTTTAATTGTCCATTAAAAAAATTCCATTAAAAAATATTTGACTCACCTATGCTCAGGCAGCAACTAGTATCTCTTACACTAACAGAAATAAGAAGGGTTTATAGCGATAAAGAAGTCAGCACACAGTTAAAAAACAGAACCTGCCACCACCAGGCTTTCATTTTTACACCATGAACAAAAGGACTTTCTTGGGGTAATCAGACAACCATAAATTCTTATTGTAATACGTCCTTTCATGCACTAAAAGGTGATATTAAAGTGTCCTCTGATTATATAATCTGCATATATCAATTGACAAAATAGCATCTGTGCTTGTATACATGTATATGAATAAAAAGAAGAAAAGGAGAAGACAGGGATAGAATGAATGCAAAGGTTTATCATTAAAAATTAGTTTAGGATATCAACAGAACAGATAAATAAAACTATAAATGAGGTATGTAATTTCAGGTTTAGTAAGGATTTTGCAATTTAATTGTGTCAGTGACGTAAGAGATCAGTTTCTACTGACACCAATGTCCCCTGAAGACTGTATGATTGTGGCCAAGGGTGACATTTTCCCTGGCTCTAGCTGTTCACAAGCAAAAACACAACTTAATCCACTGCATTTGAATAGGCACAGATATGTGAATCTATAAGATCTGAAGGATCTACACTTTTCTTAAAATATAGCAGCTCTGTGTCTGAGGAAAATTTGCTATCGGAACTGCAGCATCAAAAACCAAGACAAAAAATCCTGTGGAAGAGTAGGTCCATGGTGTAATTACTGCCCCCAAATCAGCTGGCTCCAGAGCAGTACAGACTGAAATGCCTTGTGACAAAGAGCTCCTGAGCTGACCAATAACTCAACATCCACTTTGCTTGATCTTTGTATCACCACTGAGAAAGAATAAAGCTTCATGTCTGCCAATGCAGTGTGAATATAAATTATCACAGTATTTGCTATCGATACAGTAGCACAAACAGCAAGACAAAGCTGAGCAGATCTACATCTCTAAGGAATATGAGGTCATACACATGACTGACACAACTGCTTCTGCAGGATTTGCAATAGTATAAACATGAAAATCGACTTTGAATCAAAACGATCTTATTAAATAAGCATTCATGTCAATGGCATGGACAACACAATGTTTATTTTATCAGACATATCCACTTACTCCACTAGTTCAACAAAGCATTGTATATCGATTTGACAAAGATACTGTCAAATCATGTTGAGTGACTGCTTGTGGTACCAGTACAAATCTTAATTTATATTCTGGAACTGTGCCCTTTCTGCCATCTTGGATCTCCCTATAAAATCTTATAAGATGCATGAAAAAAATCTATTCCGCATTTTTCAGATTTATGACTCTCAAATGAAAGAAGGAACAGAAATAATCTTTCCATTTGTCAGCCTGTCACCTACATGGAACAGACAGAGCTGCTGCTGATGCAAGAAAATTCTATTACAGGTGCAAAATGGACATTTTCTTCACAATTTTTTTTATTAATTTAGCATAGAAATCTATGAAATCTTAGGGCAGTAGAATACTCATTTCATTTTATGAACAAAAAGACAAATCATAATTCGCTTCAGATTTTGACTTTGTTATTTTGTGCAGCTGAAAAGCTAGCAAATTCTGTGTAGTGCTCAGAGGTGCATGTGCCTGGTTTGGGGAGAGGTAATATTCAAAGCTGCTCTTTCACTTCAGTCTTCCACCAAGGAGGCAGCAGTGGCGGTCGCTACAAGCTCCCTTGAAATTATGAGGGAATGAGGATCACCCACTCCAGCAACCTTGCATGCTGATTTCCTCAGTCATTTATGGATGAGGACTCTTTTCAGACTTGAGATAAATAAGAAGGAGTTAATTTTTTTTTTTTTAACAGAAGAACATGTTTCTTAGGAAATACATGCAAGTGTGACATTTTATCAGTAAGCGTTACTTTGATGGTAACATGAAAAACTATCTGAAACATGAAATAAGGAACAAAATTTAAATAAGAACGAAATCAATGTAAACTAGAAACCTTAGAAAAAAGGGTAAAAGTCCTCACCTGACTCACCACATTGGCATGCAATATCCCTGTATTCCATCCCAAAGGCTTCCACGGGAGACAGATGGGAACCTGGAGAGGGAAATTTGACAGGGAACGTGCAAGGTGCAAAGAGCGCTGTGCCATGTGCTTCCCTTTCAACCATTCGCTCCCCGTGAGAAAGCAGCCACCTCCTCCTCACACAGCAGTTCATGCTGAACCCCGTTTAACAAAGGACCTGACCACTGCTTCCTGCCCTGATCTAGTGTAGCCAGACCCTACTGTGCTGTCTGTTATTCTCCTGAGTCCACAGAAACTATATCTTGCGCTCAAGTTCGCATGGGTTTCTTTCTGCCCCTCCTTTGACCTTTCCCCTCACATCCCGCCTGTGACCTGCAGCCCCTGGGACAGGGCCATGTGCTGCACCTTGCAAAGGGATGCCTCGCTGCCCCCCACCTTTCGTGCTTCTCACTCTCCTCTTCCTCTCCAAAGGACTGCAGGGGATGGAGAGCTGGAAGCTACTAAATACCAACAGGAAAGAGAAGCAAAGTGCAAAATGTAACTAAGCTGGGAAAACAAGTTGTTTCCAATCCCAGGAGTTAATGCCAAGAGTTTTTACTAATTTGTTAATGCAGATGCAGCATCGTAGGACTTTTAAAATAATGAAACTAATACTTGCGAGCTTCTTTCATTTAAGAAAAGAGGGAAGACTTGACATTACAAAATGAGCTTTATACCTGTAAGTCTGACCTGTCTGTGTGCAAGACTTCAGTGAGAATTTCAAATGAAAGAAAAATCAGATTTAAACTATAAATGGGTAGTGAGTTATAATGCAAAGTGAGATTACTGAACTAGAAAAACCATATATTTTGAGAAGATTAACTGATTTTTAAAGTGTAGAAAGACTAGCCTGTCTGGATTTCAGCAAGGAATTTTGCATGATGCCACCTGAATAATATTTCTGTGTAGCATAAAACAAAGTTCTGAGAGCTGATCTCCGGAAAAACAAAGTTTCCATTTTACTTCTTAAAGCAGACTATGTTTCAAAAACAGAGATCCTATAGAGCAAACAGATTCCATCATGGAAGCTTGATTTTTGCCTCATTTTGAAAAGTTCTAAACTTTATACAGTTATTTGCAGTAATAAGATACGTAACACTGCTGGGATAGTATAAAAATCTGCTGTGTCTAGAATTTAGAAATGTTCTGCAGTTCATATATATAATGACGTATTATAGACTGGAAAGAAAATTCTTTCATATTCTAATTCCTTACAAATAGAATATCTATTTTTTCCTTAGATTCAAAAGGATAAAAGTAACAGAAAAAATAAAGAGAAAAAAACCCCAGAGCCTGCACTCTTTTGCTTCTGCCATGATGACATAAGAAAACCTCTAATTTTCTGAGAAAAGTTATTTTAAAGTTCTGAGACCAGAGCACTAGATAATTCACCATTTTTATTCTGAGACTACTATGTTTATCCTTCGGTTTTAGTGGAGTTGGCATACTCATAAATCCCACCTTCCTCTGGCTGTTATTTCTGTCTGGTAAATTATTTTTTTATTCACAAGGCAATAAAAGGTCACTGGAAAGAGGAATATAATATTCACTCCCATAAAATAAAGTTAAAGAGTATTTAGCATTTATATCTTTCCAGGGCGGTAAACAAAATATGGTTTATTTGACTCAATGAAGACCTATGATACCGAAAGAGATAAATCTAATGACTTGTTTTAACAGAATAAGATAAATCTTTCAAGACAAATCTTCAATAATGCTGTGTTGTTCCTGTGAAGGTCCACTGCACAATTATACATAGGTGCACACAGAAAGAGCAGCACTTTGGCTCTTACCTGCCAGAATTACTTATTAGATGCACAAGTAGATTTCTTAACCACTTCTGGAAGTAGAGCACACTTCTAAATTGTTACTGTATTAAATTATAAAAGCAAAACATTGCTTAATAAAGTTTAGTACTAAATTTCATCATAAAATTACAAGAATAACAGAGGTTTTCCATTTTTCATGAAAGTCTGTTTTGACTTAGGCCTGGCTCCTGCAGTATGTCTTCAGGAAATAAAGCAAATTCATGCCTTTCAAAAGGAAAAATTAATTCTGCTTAGTAGAAAAAATTAATTCTTTAGCTTGGTTTAAAAAAAATACATAACAGCTAACCAGTAAATGTACCTAAGTGTATCTACGGACAGGATAAGACAGACTTTTTTAGAACAAAATTGTATGTGAAAACACAGTGAAAGGATGCATAATAAAATACACTTTTCATTTTGCAACTACAATATTCACTTCAATTTTCTTTTTTTTCTGTGATTTCTTCATATTCACATTCTTTAAATGCAGCCTGGAAGAATGGGAGTTCCGCCAGAGAATCATTCTGGCCCCAAATAGTTCTTTAGCAAGGAGCAGAATTTTATATTCACAGCCCAGATTTTTCCTAGTTGAACTCATGTATTAATCGTGATCTCTCATGTGGGTATCTAACAGATTAAAAAAACCACAAGTTATTCTGCCAATGGAGAGTCAATACAAGGTTTTCTCCTAAATGTGGACTCAGTTTTGGAGTTTAGAAAGGAAAGTGAAATAAAATATACTTCTGCATATGCCCTATGGCTTCTGATCAGTCCAGCTGTTTGCAAACCAGAGCTCACTTCATTAATCTACATTTAGCACAAGTAACAGCATTGGAAGCCCTCCTGTCTCAAGAACTATTTATTCTTACATTTGCTGGCAAGCTGATGCCCCACCATGGGAGGGGACTACTGTAGGGGAAGTCCTTAGTGGCAGCAGCACCAGACAGTGTGAGGCCAGTCCCCAGCCGGGAGGAGGGAGGGTGGTGTGGGTGTGGGTGTGGGTGTGTGTTATTTGCCCAGCACACAGGACTTGTGCACCCACTCAGCATATTCCAGTAAGGCAGAATTTGATAGAAGATGCTGTTGGTGGCCTAAAAAAAATTATCTTGCAAAGTTAAAATTTCTGTTATCTGGGAAGCTTAGATCTAAATAACTGGCCCATGCTAACACATGGTCGACTTTTACATTTCAAGTTTTTACAGAAGGATTACAGCGAAAAAGCCCTAAAGCTAGCTTTTTATATTTGGGCTAACAATTTCTTTATTTCTGTTATTGTTCTCTGAAGTAAGTGAAATATTTTTATTTAAAAGGAAGGAAAGAAGGAAAGAAAGCAAAGAAATCTGCAGATGGGAGGAAGAAAAATATAGAAGGAAAGGAATGAAGGAAAGAGAAAATGTTTTGAGGGAAATTATGGCACCTGCAATTTATGTCCGACAAAGAACTGGAGTTTAACAGGAATTGAAACTGTAAGTTCTTACTGATAAGAAAGAACTTGAAATAGAGCTATTATCAATAGCTTTGCATAAATGATTCACATTTCCAATCAAAGACTCTCAAAGTATGTCAGTTCTGGGAGGTGGGAAAATGGAAAAACGAAAAAGGAAAAGAACAAGTCCTGTTACCTAAAGCTAGGAATCTAAACAGAACTGATCGTATTCTCCCTTACTATTTTCCATCATTCCCATTGGAGTTAAGGCACTCAACATCTCCTACAACATGGGTTCCTAAGTTCAAGCAGACTATCGTGTTGTTTCTTTCTGGTAAATAAGCCTGAATCCTTACATTGTTTTCCTCTCAATTAGTGATACACCAGGCATGTCTGCTTTGAAAAGAGACTGACAGATTCAGCAGAACCAAGTTGTACTTCCAGTGCTCTTCTAACCACTGAAAACAATACTTTCAGAGATGCTCTACTCCATTCCCTGCCTCAAGGCATGAGCACCTACACCTAGATCACCTCCAACAGATGATCTACTTGCTAATTCATGCTAATGGTGTCTTTAAAAAGTGAAGAAAGTGGGCAAACAGTACCAAAAAACCAAACAGGAAATAAGAAGAAAGCTTAGCCTTTGGACACTGTCATTTTGATAATCAAGTTACTTGCACTGACTATCATTTCCCTACTATTCCATTAATTAGATACTAGAACTATTTTCAAGTGTAATAAAAGCAGGATTTGGTCAAATCTGAAATAGCTCTTCATCAATCCCATGTACCCACATCCAAAATCTAAAAACTAATACTTCCCTTGTTCATCTGCCCAATTGTGCATTTGGGGAATTTGTTTGCTCTTATATGAGCATCTAAACATCCCATTCTTGTAGAAGAAAAAACTTCCCCTAGTTGCCTGCTTGAAAATCCACATCTCTACTAAGCGTTTGGTTTTTGGCTATTTCTCCTTTTCAGTGAAGGACCACCCTGATGTGATGCTGGAAGCTGCTCAAATGCTATTGTATTTGGTAGAAAGATATTTCCAAAACAAAATCTCAAAGAGTGATTGAGGCTTGATGGAACTTTTTCTTCCTTTCTATCTCAGTATTGAAAATCAAGTATAATCACTATTTATCCTTCCACCTGAACAGCTCCCTGCCTTGGGCTTCTCAAGTGGCACCATGTAACTTCATAATTCCCATAAATCAGGTAATCCTGTGTATGCAGTCCTAGAGGTGCCAGCAACTCATTTTTTAACCCAACAAGATTTATCGGGTGGTGATTTTTCATGCCTTCTGGCACCTCAAGACAGTGGATATTTATATTTTTCCTCCCAACTTATTCTCTACCATTTCGAAGCAATGACTGTATATCACAGTTTGTGTTCTAAAAGTATCACCTCATGACGAACTCCCTACGCATTGATGTGCAGCGGATCTAAGAGTTCTGCCATTTTTTTCCATGGCTGACTGTGCTGCAGGTTTTTACAACCAGAGAACAGATATATCTGGTACAGTGTGTTTTGCACTGCTGTTTTGAAAGACCTTGTGATGTACCAGTAAAATGGATCTCCCCACTTTGGTGTTTGTGAAAACTTGCAAGCTAGACATTGTATATTATGCCCTGCATGACAATCTGTTACCAAATTTTGTCACCAATTTTTCAAGAGACTATTAAGAAGACAAATTACCTGTAAATAGGATACTGCAGGGAGTTTCTTTCTTAATACTAAAGTGTCCTGATACTCCAATGATTGAAGATGGAATGATTGTCATCTTTGTCAGGGAGACCGAATCTGTGGTAGGAATCAGTAACACTACAATTTTACAGATGTAGTTCTGTCAGCTGAAATTTCCTAGGCTCTTACTGAAACAGTGAGAGTTGAATGTTTCTGAAAAGCTAAACATCCAGGGCAAAAGAAACAGTAGGAAAAAGGCACATCGAGTCAGGCTTAAACTGCTTACCCTGGAACAAAGCTCATGCCATAAAGCCTGGCAAGGAAATCAAACACACTGGAGCAATGAAGCACAAAATGGTCTAGATCAAATTTTTCTACATTAGTCTCAAGAATGTGATTTTTTAAAAAGATACCTAATGAAAGATTGCCTGTTCTGCCTTCTGCTGTATTTTTTACTCTGCTGTGTCTTTTTGGCTAGACTACAAAGGAGTGCAGAGCTGACTGCAGCCATGCACATCCCACTGCAGTCACATATCCACTAATTGTCAGCTCAATGGTTCACAAAGACAGGTCTCTTCATTATAAACATGAAACTGCAATACAAATATTATTGGGTGCCATCATTATGAATTTCATAATACTAGAATGGCAATAATATTTGTACTTATTAATTTATGCTTTACCCTGTCAGTGTTTTGTTTCTAGGCATTTCTAACTGTAAGACATTTTACAATTTAGACATTCCCTGACTACATTTATCTGTAATCCTGCTGTTGTCTTTAGACTAGCTATTGCCCTACTATATGTAACATCACCTAAGATCACATATGTGTACTCCTTAATAATGTGAAGTAAAGCCCTATCAGAGTTTCTCATTATGCAGTATTTGAGAACTAGGGCCTAGAAGTGAATAAAACACAGAAAAAAACCCATCTGAATTTTAAAAGCAGTATGACTAAAGCATGACAGTTAGTGCCTGAGAGTTCATTAAAGTTGCAGAGACTGCTTCGATCTGCATTGTACTTTAACAGTAAAGGTAAAATTGCTACAATTAATCTTGAGTTTCAGGGTGTGATTACAAAAGAAGAAGCTGAATTGGTCCTTCAAGATCCATAGAACTAGGAGAAAACCTGACCCTTGGAGGAAAACAAATGGTTTATATGGGAGGTGCTCCAGACTGTTTTTAAGTCCAGGGTTAGGACTGATTTGGGGTCATGGTCACAGAAACATGCTAATTTATACTGCTTGATGCTCAAATCAATTGCGGTTTGGGAACAATTTGTGCTCCCATTAACTGTGTCTTGATAATGGTTAGCGCTAGTAAGGGTTCTGATTAGATTTAAAAAATGTAAATGATAAATTATAACTTTTGCTACATGATCTTGGAAGAACGAGGATGCAGAAACAGGACTGGGCCAGAGCAAGAAGTATTTTTTTAGTCCTTTGCTTCTATTAGTTCTAAAGATGAAGTCTTATTAGTGCCATAGACACCAGGAACTGACTTTTTTCTTATTACTACTGTATGAAATTTAACACCTGAAAAACAGGCTGACAATTGATGTGAAATGGAAAACCAGTTCTGTATGATTTTGGCCAGGGGAAAGGTGTCTAAACTACTATTAAGGATTATTGTTAACAGTAGGACAAAGGCTGGCAAAAACATATTAGAGAGAGCAGTGCCTGAAGCGCTTGGTTTATTTCTCTACCTTGCCAAACCCATGGCCTAGTCAGTGACGTTTTCCGTCTGTTTTCCCAGCCTGCAGTTTTCTGTCAGTCATTTTTGTAGTTGGAAAATAGTGTTTATGATCCACAATGAGGACCTTCAGGTACTGAGCAATAAGATCAACATGTGCTGGTCCTCTGCCTGCCTGTAATCTAACTCCACCTGGCCTCTTCTACCTATTGCAGAATAGAATGGAATAAAAACCATTGCGCAATTTTCTCTTAAGTCCTCAACTAGTGTGCAGTATCAATATCAGTAACAGTATCAAGCCACTTATCTAACACTTAACACTATACTGAAGTGCTCTTTTGTGGAAAGATAGAATCCATACTAAGCCTCAGTCAGATTGGCCTTCATGTGGCCCCACACGGTCACGAGCCATCCACTGTCTTTTCAGAATTATGCCTAATCATAAACTTGAGTAGGGATTCATGCCTGAGGCTCAAATTCGTGCCTTTGCAGACCTTTCTGGAAGGGCCCCTTCGAACCCACTGGTGGCATAGTCTCCTAGTGGGCCTGGAGTGCAAGCAGCTTGAACTGCAGCCTGCTGACCCTTGGTACAGAATGAATTCATGATAAATTGTAAAAAATCTACAAGAATAAGGAAGATTGTCAGACTTACATGGGGAGGTAATGACAGGACAAAAGGGAACAGTTTTAAACTAGATTTAGATTAGATATTAGGAAGAAATCCTTTACTCAGGGAGTGATGAAGCACTGGAAGAGGTTGCCCTCAGAAGCTGTGCATGCCCCATCCCTAGAAGTGTTCAAGGACAGGTTGGACGGGGCTCTGAGCAACCTGGTCTAGTGGGTGGCATCCCTGCCCATAGCAGGGGTGTTGGAACTGGATGATCTTTAAGGTCACTTCCATCCCAAATCATTCTATGATTCTGTGACTCTATGACTCTATGATTTGCATACTCCACGTGCCGAAACTAACTCTAGCTCCAACAATTTTCCATTACTAACCCATAACCAACCCTATCTTTAGCATTATGGCAAAACCCCACCCTCAAGAGGCACATAAAGTGTGGGACGCTGTGTGTCCCAGCCCTCATTCTCACTGTAGAAGTAGAACCCAAACATTAAGCAAATCTAACAAACTTTTAACGCTATCCACAACCCTACAGATACTGCTACACCAGCAGTACTCACAAAGCTCTTAAACCAACATGGACAAAGCCTCAGAGGATTAAGGTGTGAAACTATCAGCCCAAGCCTCAGTCCCCCTCTCAGCCCTAATTCAAACTATAACCTTGAGTCTAATCCTTCTTTCCCCTTGCTCATTCCAGTTTTGTTGTAGGCTGTACAATGAAGAAATTTGAAGAAATTTGAACAGTAAGTCTATCACTTCAGCCTTTCCCATGCACAAAAATGGATCAAGAAGAAATTACATATTAATCATTTGTCATAAATCAATTTCAATTTGATTATCGCAGAAAGCCCCAATACCTGGATTGGTTAAACTAATATCAATAAATCAATGTATTTCATATTCTGAATTTTGAAGACTAAAACTAAAAGCAAACTTTCATCCCTTAGGATTTTAATGAAGAGTAAACCAAGACACTAACATACATAAAGTGACCTGTTTCAAAAGTTTAAGATATTCTACAATCAACATTTATTCTTCTGAATGCTCAGTTGTTTTGGAAACTTCTAGAAGAAATTCCTCCAAGAAATACCAGATCCAAATAAAAAAGACTATTATATTGCCTCTTAAAAACTTGAACACACTAAAATTAGGACCCTGAAAAGCAACAAAATTGAAGCAACCTGTAAAATAGGAAGCTATTGCAGAGCAGATACGGAACACACAGCAAGATTGCCTGAATCAGAGGACTGCAGCTAGAATTTATGATTTAAAAATTTACAGTAGTTCCGTTTGTACAAATTTTAACCATGTAGCCTGCTCCCTCTGAAGGGAAGCCACAGCAACTGTCAACATATCTCAAGAGAGGACCAGCCCATATTTTAAGCCTATCAGTTCAAAATTTCCTTCCTAAAGTTTTTCAAGTATATATGCAGGAAACGGGAAGACATTTTACAATTATGGGAAGAAGGATTCTTGGGAAATATCTAAAAAAAACCAGTTAAGATTTGGATGATGCATACTAATTTCTCATGTCCTATGGATGTATAATTTAATAGATGATACCAGAGAATGTAATATAGATTATGTTAATAGGTTATTGATTATGCTAACAGAGTGAGTGCTTGTGGACTCTATAGAATAGAACAGAAAATTTCTTCCCTTTTTAAAAAATTTTTGTCTATAGCAAACACAGAACTGTTTGCTCAATTCGAGAATTAAAAAAGAATTTAGAAGATCTTGCCCTATAGTTTCCAGTATGAGTAATAATGACAAAATCTGAAAAGGTGACAAAGCACATTTAGGCTCGGGCCTGCCACCTGTCTCGATGACGAACTAAACCATGTCACCTTATTGCCCTGAATACCAAAAGAGAGGGTGACATGTCAGCAGTGGTGACACACCAGCTCAGCCTGCAGGGCTGGGGGAAAGGACTCCGCTTTGCCCAGTCAGAGGTGCTGGAGCTGTAGCCCACCCTGCCAACGGGGTTGCCAGGGTTACCACAATGCTCCCAAGTGTGGAGATTCAGGATTGTAATAGAGAAGCTTTGCTTCACTAAACAAAAAAAATAGAGAGAAATGATTAAATACCAGAGGACTGCTGCAGAAATAAATAAAACTGCAGAAAACATTAACAACTATATACAGGCAAAATGCCAGAGCTGGCAAAATGACTGCTAAATCCTGAACTACATGTTAATTTTAAAAAGTGTTTGATAAACCTGGGGAAGTTTTTTGCACAGTTACATTAACATTCTTGTCTCTGTTATACCCTTTACCACTCTCACGGTATGCTCACATTTATCCCAGCTATATCACCAGGAGACAGATGTGTCTTGTACCTGGTGAAGGGTAAGATGAAGCCTCAGCTCCAGCCACCTATGCTGGTTCAGCACAGCTCCTCCTGCATTTGGCTGCAATGAGTCTCATGCAGGAATTTTTAAACTGAGCTACAGGTTAATTCAATGTTCAGTGTAAGGCAGGAATTGAATCAGGACAGCTGTCGTGCATTGTCCCTTTTTGGCACAGCAGGTCTGTGTGAGACAGGGTAGCCAGGGCTGAAGACCAGAGCACAGGCACGAAGCCATGCTGCTGAGTGTGCCAGGGGCAAACGAGCAGCCCTGCATAAGCACAGCAAGAGTCTGGCTAATTTTATTGCAAAACCCCTCATTATTACAAAATTACTCAGTTTGTATCTGACTACAGAATTGAGCTCCTGATATAAATGCAGCCTTAAAATACCAGTTCAGAAACTACCAGTGGTTGCTGTGAAATGCAGTAACACTTCAAAAGCCTCCTAAAATGTTGAGAAAATTCCATCAGAGGCTTAAAACTGCTCATGCTTTTCATCATTTTGTTTTGTTTGGGTTTATTCCATATTTTTCTGCTTCTATATTATAGCCTGCCATTGAGGAAATTGCCTTGTTCTTGCCTTATTTAATTTAATTTATTTTTGACATGGAAACATATACATTTTCATGATACCCCTGAAAAATCTTATGTTATCAGGATAAGATCAGGAAGAGGTGACATGTAATAAAAGACTTTGAGAGAAGACCCAAGAGTAATGTCCCATCACTTACATAATTGTTTGAAATACAATATTATACTGAGAAAATACTTTGAACAACATTTACACTTTTTTTTTGAGGAATTGCATTTTTTATCTAAAGTTCAAATATCTAGTAAAAAATAAAATTAAGAAGGCAAACATAAGAATGAAAAAGAGTAATTAGTAAATCCAAAAGGGCAATTTACTTAGTGAAAAAATAATTTTCTGACCTTAGCTATTTTAGGTTTGCATCTTTATTTATTGTGCAGGTTGTCAATCAGTATAATTTAACTAGAAAATGGTAGTTCATTACCTTCAAGTTAAGCCCACATTGTGAAGAATTCCACAAAGATGCAAGAATGTTCATTGTGGCTATTTCTGCTTTTGCTAGTTCATGTCGGTGAATATTCAGTGATTTTAGGAGATGAGGGAAAGTGACACAGGCCAGAGGCCCAAGATACTTCTATTCATAGGTCCTAAATCCATGTAAATGAGTAATCTGTTCATTATCTGCAGTAGTGATTGGTTTGAACACAGGAATTGCTTCTCCTGGAGTGATGAGTCTTGTTTCCCCTGGACACTTACAGAGGGTTTGGCCTTTAATGGTTATTTAGGCACCTAAGTGTCCAGTTTTGTATTTCTTAATGCTTGACTTTCTCATAGGAGGAACTGTGAAACTAGGCTTCTGGAAGTTGTACTCACATCAGAAAACTTTGCATTTCTCTATTTCCTTTGGACACATTCTTCAAGCTGTTGTGTGCAATGGGGAGCACAGGACCTGACTAGCCCCTCACCCTAGGAAAGGTGTGATACCTCCACAGCCTCTGTTTGGCACACACCAGGGATACCTTCTTCTGCTGCTTTTCTTAGGAGATTTTAAGCTTCTTTTTACTCTTTCCATATTTCCAACTGGAGGAGATTCAAACTGGAAGAGAATGTAGACAGGAGACAAAATACTGCATATGGTGCATCAAAATCCCATGGCAGTAGCCCTTTTATGTCACAGACAGGTTTGGGGTTTCATTGTGGTATGAAGCTGAAGAAAAAGCTGCCAAAGATGAGACAAAATCTCCCAGAAAGTATAGAAAATGCAGGGAAAAAAATGTAGCCAGATTAATTGTTTGTACTAATGGTGTGAAAGTCTATCTTCAAAATATACAATGGATACATGGATTTATTCACAGTTTTTCTGTCTTTCTATCCATCACCAGATTTCTGCAACTTTGAATTGCTGGACCAGATAATCGAATTTAAAAAAAAAAATGTTTAAATGTTTAGCAGTAACAAATGGATATAATATAATTTCAGTAATATAGTTATCACATGATTCTGGGGGTTTCAAAAAATTAAAGGGATTAAATGTCTCTCTAAAGGTTTATAATTTGATGTGAATCTATAACTCAAAAAGCCTGCCTGCAATTCAGCTGTCCAAGAAATATATATTTAAGATGCACACAGAGCTTTTGATCTAAATGAGAAACGTGAAGAAGTTGTCATGTTAAAAATTTGAGGGTACACTAAGGTTGACTTTTTGGATTTTGTATTTTTAAGATAAGTTTAGAGGCAACTAAAAGGATTTTTCCACCTTATCTAAACTAAATGAGAGGACAAAGGGAGGACTGTCCAGAGAACAAACGATGACCTATGAGATTAAAAAGAAGTCTCTTTGTTGCAATTTTATCATCACTTGTAAGTGACAAAGTGCCAAAAGACAGGTTTGTGGCAGCAGCAATATATTTTCTTCAGGGCAGGAAAATCATCAACAAGGTGTCTGTATATGTGTAGCACTGCTTGAATATGAAAGCAATTTTCTGAAGCCCTGTGGCTTAATTCTATTGTTTTCATCAGGAACGAATATTCTGGATCACAATCTTCGGCAACTGATAATACTGGACACATCGTGAAAAATGGATGAGCAAGTTTCTCAGATGACTGCTGGACAGGGCTCCAGTACCATTAACAGCAATATTTGCATTTATCTAAAAAGAGATTAAATGCTAACAAAGTTTCAGTACATTTATCTGCCTGCCTTCTGTGTATGGTTCCCATTAAAATAAAGGGGGAAAGAAAATATGTAAAGGGAATAAAATATAGAGAAAAAAGAAAAAAAAAGTGTGCTGCATGTAGAGAACTGCTATAATCTTCCATTTGTCTAAAATACATTTACTCTAGAAAAATATCAACCAGAGATGCAGAAATACAAGCAGTGATACAACTGCTCAATCAAAGTATAGGTAATGTGGGATAACAGAAATTATTGCACGTTCTACTTCTAATGTACTAATACAACTTGAAGAAAACCTAATTATGCATCCAATATTCATTCTTAATATCTTCTGAAAAATGCCTCAGACATATGAGATCCAGTTCTTTTGCAGCAGAATCATATCCTCCAGCAATTGATGGCAACATAATTTACAAGCTTCTTTAATTATTCATTTCCATCCAGCCTAGCCGGCACCTTCATTATCTTCCCATTCAAAGCATCCTCCAACTTGGAGCAAAGACTGTGCACGGGAGCAAGTTCTACAGACAAGTTCAAGGGATTCTCTTTTCATTGCCAAATCGAGATAGTTGTTGATTTCTCCATCCACTCAAAATCCACACAGAAACCCACTGTGTTTGTTCCAGTTATGGAATTGAATTAATGCTTTTTGTAAAAAGTTTCTACACTTTCTACATTTCTATACTGCCTTGAAAATTATTTCAAAGTAGTGTCAAATATTTGCATTTGATTCTACTCCTCACAAGATCAAAGGAAAAAACATAGGTAGGAACAAGATTGGAGACTGAAAGCATTTGACTTCATGCAAAAATTCTAGATTCTGATCCTGATTCAGACAAGAATATAATCTAGGTACAGGCTTTACTTTAAACACATAAGCAGTCTCATTTCAGACGCAGCAGGATTAAAGCAGATGGAGGTAAATGCAGGCAAAATTGTCTGTTCAGTCTTTCCATGTTTAAATAAAGGCACATATTCCCAACATTTCAAAGCCCACTTGGACACCTTAATATCTCTGAGAAGCTGAGCAGAACTTAGGAGCTGTTAAACCATGTTTCTCCACTAAACAAAGCTGTAACAAAATGGTATTTTAAAGAATTTATGTGATTAATCTGATGAGAAAAATATTAATATTTTGTATTTAAACTTACTGAGTCTTGATTTTGATTCTTTGTAAGTTCTTCATTAAAAAATACCTTTATATGACTTTTAAACCAGAATGTCCAGTTAGTGCAAAAATTAAGACAGTAAAATAACACTGGGAGAATAGTTTTTTGAAATATTGATTATTTGTTTGTTTACAAACAGAAACTTTCCAACTCTAATCACACAGAAATGTTTATTAGCTCTCTGCTGCAGAAGTAACACAGTTCTGCTGAAGACACGTTAGTAATTTGTTATAAAGTTCATAAAGGGCCAAATCACTGCCCATCCACAAAATTCAATGGAGTGTTTAGTCAAGGACAGCCTCTGCCCATAGCTTTATTTATTTTTGCTTTTCTGGGGCAACAAAATTGTACAGTCACCACGGGACATGATATCCAAACTGATAACCAGCATATGGGTATGCATACGCTGTTACCTACCTCTCCAGCTGACAGAGAACTTCCCAAGCCGCAGTGAAGCACCAAGGGCTGGCTCGGTACAGGACCCACGCATTACAAGGTGATGGCATCTCCTGTAGGGGGACTCTCTGTTGGTTAGGCTAGGAAGTATTTTTTGCTTAACCTGCAGGGAAAATGTAAAGACAGCAGTCTGTCTTTAACTCCCACTCTGATAAGCTGTGAATAATAAATGTCTGAATAGAACTATCACAAGTGAGGCTGCTATTTAGGATAAATATAATAGCAGGCACTGACTGCATGGAGGGCCATAAGGACAAAGGGGAACTATTGGTGTTGTTAAACAATACCTGCATAACTAGGGAAAAGAATGTTCTTTATACCTCTAGTATGAAAAGGGAATCATGGATGCATTTCTATCTAATTCTTTCAATGACAGTAATTTTTTACACTTTTTCCTACAACAGTGGATTTCAGAACACATTTAAATAGACATTTTGCATGTGTATTATTTCCGTACATATAAAACTGATATAAAACCAGTATTGTGAATGTCTGTGGCGTCTGCTATTGTCTATTTGAAAACTGAATTGAGTTCACCATTGAATGAGTTTATCTTGCAGCTGTAAAGATAACTTTTGTTTCCTAAAGGAAAATTGTAAAAGTATGTACTAATAGATAATGCTTATTTTTAAAGGAAAATTTAAAAAGTATACACTATTATAGTGTAAGAAAATATTAAAAGTGTTTTGCCATGAATTTCAATGCAATATAAACAGCACTTATATTGGATCCTCCACTTTGATTTCTTAAATTTCTTCAAAATTTTCTCTCTCCATGTAAAAATATAGCTAGTCACAACACAAGTCCATTACTGGATTGTGGAGGCCAGTCTGATCAGAGCCTGGGACTCTGGGAGGGAGCTCCAGAAAGATCAGACTATCAGCAAGAAAAATAAGTCTATTATTTACCAAGATATTGACGTTCTGTCTCTTCATTCAACTACTTCTAACACCACACATGAGAACTACAGTACTGAAAATATACTGTATCAGGAATGGCACACAAGATCTATGAACAATTTGTCCCTCCTGTCATTGCCAGAACAAGCCTCCCTGCAGATCAGAAATGAAGCAAAACAAAAGAATAACCTTAAAAAACTTCAAGCAGTAGATACTCCATACAAACAACCCACATATCAAGGGCTAAATTTTCAAAGTCCAAATTTCGGCAAAAAAATTTGTATAATTTGCAAAGTTCAGATCGTGTGACACAGTATTTCTACGAACTTGTACAATGCCTACATACGTTAGTGAAGCATTTCTGAGTGTATGCATCCAATTTCTCAGTTAAGGTACAGGTATCTGTAGTTTATCCTCTACTTGATACAGCTAGATGTGGAAATCCCATAGGTATTTTGTTCAATGTAAATATAATGAATATTTTCAAGAATAAAAATTAGTTCAATTCTTACATATTAAAAGAGAAACTAAGAAACTATAATACTGGAATGTTTTCTATGAACAATATTTCTACAGTATTTGGGATACATGAAATAAATAGTCATGCAGTGATCTCTGGACCATCAGATGTATAATTCCTTTCCTACATTCATCAGGCTCCATCTGAAAATCCAGGTGTCTTGTGTCCACAGCCCACTATGCTGGTTTCAGCTGTGGTAGAATTAATTTTCTTCACAGTGGCTGGTACAGGGCTGCATTTTGGATTTGTGCTGAACACGGGGTTGATAACAGAGAGATGTTTTTGTTGTTGCTGAGCAGAGCTTACACAGATCCAAGGCCTTTTCTGCTTTTTTACTGCCACAAAGGCAGTGGAGCTGGGAGTGCATGGGAGGCTGAGACAGGTGACCCAGCGTGACCAAAGGGNCATAGTGACCGATATTCCGGACCCTATGGCATCATGCTCAGTATACAGAATGTGGGGAAGAAGGAGGAAGGGGGGAACATTTGGAGTGATGGCATTTGTCTTCCCAAGTAACTGATATATGTGATGGGGCCCTGCTCTCCTGGAGATGGCTGAACACCTGCCTGCCCATGGGAAGCAGCAAATTAAATCCTTGATTTGTTTTGCTTTCATGAACAGCATTTGCTTTCCCTATTAAACTGTCTTTATCTAAACCCATGAGTTTTCTTGCTTTTACTCTTCTGATTCTCTCCCCAACCTCCTTGGAGAGAGTAGGTAGCTGTGTGGGGCTTGGCTGCTGGGTGGGATTAAACCACAACACGTGCACACCATATTTTCACAAGCTCTTTCTCTTAAAGGTTGCAATAGTTCTTTATATTTTAGCCTAAATGTATTTATTAACGTTTACTCATCTGTGCTCATTTGAGTCAACAATGCCCTTGAGTTTAAGCAATTCTCAATTCCTTTTGTCCCCCTTCCAGATGTGATTAAAGCAATCACATCCTCTTCCAACTTATTTTTTTCAGGACTAATAAAACCCTGCTGTAATCTCTAGCTCCTTGATCATCCAGGAAACTTTTCTTTGCGATTGTTTCAACTTTATCTCAGCTTTACTGCATATAAGTGAGCAGAATTTGATCAGTACTCCTGAGGAGATCTCACTAAGGCCTTATAAAATGACATTCACATTTCCTTCTCTCTTAGAAACATTTCACCTGATATATCCTACGACTGTTTACTTTTCACAGTCCTGCTTCCAACCAGCTTCAGTTATCCTTTGGCCAACGAAGACTGTGTCAACATTGCTTAAAGCACCTTCTACAGGCAACAGCAGAGGTCATAGTCACAAATGATGCCAAATGACTCCTGCCCACACTGCTTGGGACATGCAGCCCTTTTCTAGTGAGCACCATCTGTGTCTGAATAGCACAGCACATGATCTGGGTCCTCCGTGGTTTCTGCATGATACTCCTGTATCGTGCAGAATTCAAGAATTCAAACTGATACTCTTGTGGCTTTCCAGTTAAGGTGCCCAAAATACAATGGAAACTGAGTATGCCAGAGAAATGCCAGACCAGGGACACTGTTTGGATGTGAGTGATACATGAGAGGTACTGGGTTTGCTTAAACAAGTTTGGATGGCTACACACGGCAAGGAATTCATGGTGAGGTCCAAGATACATGCAGAGCAGAAGAGCGAGAAACAAGCTGAGAATTTCCATCATTTCACCAGCACACTCATGTGTACTCCTTTTTTGCTCTGTTATTTCCAAAAGATTGTGACTCTTCTCTTGACGGAAAATGTTCCTATTGCTCTCCATTGACCAGACCAATGCATATTACTTTCAAGTTTTCTTTAAAATAAATTTTAAAAATTACAATCTCCTTTTGATTATTTTCTGTAGTCATTTCATCCTTAAAATCTCCGCTGTTCCCCTACATTGAATATCAAACATCAATTTGTATTGATTCAATGATTGTTTACTGAAGAAATAAGACTATTCCCTATAGATACACCATTAAACAATACAGCACCAGTGAACAATAAAACTCCTCTATCAGGCAATTATTAGAAAAGTCCATGGTATAATTTTCCCCCATTTCAACTAGCTGTCTCAGCCAGCTCCTAAGCACTACTTAGGACTTATCACAAGCTGGCTAAGAGTCTCAATCAGCAGCATGCATGGAGGCAACCTCTTTGAAGATGAAAGGCAGTTAATCATACGGACATGGGTTATGCCATGCTGTTGGCTTCTTCATCAGAAAATGGTCCCAGGCCCTCTTCATTTTCTGGTGTAGATTTGGCTCACAACATTATTAGCCTTGCCTAAAAATACTCATTTGGTTTTACTGCAAACTCTTAAATACATTTAAATCTGAATTAGAATACATTTCTTCAATGTGTGCAATGGTTTGCCATTTTGTCAGATCTTTAGGAAGTGAGACATTCAGTTAGAGTCTTCTAACCTTGTTTGAATTTACTGAAATCTAATTGTAAATATTCCAGCTCCCTTTATCTCTGTAATGAACAGAACCAGTCTCTGCATTCAAACACCTCTAACCTTGGCACAATTTGCCCAGCTTTGTTACTGGCATAGAAAACCTTGTATTTTAGTATTATGGGGCATTTTTCCTCTAACACTAAACCCATTAAAGTCCTGGGTTATATACAGAACATATTTTCTGCCCATAGAAAATGAGACTATAAAAAGAATATAAACCTACAAAGATGGTTAGAGATTGTGATCATACAGAATCTGTGCAGATCACACAGAGTTTCAGAGGAAAAACCTTATCAATACAGATACAGCAGCTCCAGCCATTATCCAGCAGAGATACACACATCTGTATTTCTCCCTTGCATGCACCACCAACTCCAGTGTGACCACACACACATACAGAGCTCAGTAAGATCAGGGACTGCCTGTTTCAGACTCTTCCATGACCCTGACTGGCTCCTCTGAGTTCTCAGTAATTAATAAGTGATCACCATAAAGCATTATGCATTCAAAAATCTTTTTTTAATACCGCTATTTCTTCATTCTCCCAAGTAACATACATGTTGAATTCTTGCTAAATGCATTGCTCTAGGTGACTGCTTCATACTTAATTCGGGCTGTGTCTCTGTGCCCTTGCTTTCTCAGCTGCTCTCACCAATGCTCAGGAAATGACCGGGTTGATTTTGTTAGCATTTTTATAGTACTGGGAGCAAAGAGGGAGGGGATAATGAAAAGGAAAAGAATCATTTATCAAGACAGAATTAAAAGCAAAACTTTAACAAAAATATATTTGGGTTAAGATTTTAAATGGCATTTGCCTGAATTGTCTGGGAACCAATTTCCACCCGCTCTATCCTCCTGTGGCCAGAAGGCTTATACAATGCATTTTACACTGTGATTTCCCCCATATTATAAGGGGTGAGTTATTTCAGATTCTACTGTGCTTTCAGAGTTTCAAAGCTGAGTCTTAACCTTTCAATCTGCTTATTAATACTCATGTCATGGCTCCTATTGAGAAAGAGGTTTAGTGTCACTGTCCTCAATCAGTGTCCTTTCATTCACTTTCATTAAAGAACCATGTTTTCCTGACAAAGGATAACAAATGGACGCTGTGGGTCCCTAATGTGCTTTTTGACTACAGCGCCTGTACCATTTCTCTGAAGCAATGGCAATTATTTGTCATTTTAATATGACTTGGCAAGGAGATCCAAAAACATATGACCATTATTCATCAATATGTATATCTTGTGCTTGCATTAATATTAGAATATCATTATTATTACCCTGACATTGTATGAGCTAGACAAAATTACATCATGTAAAAAATGTATTAAACTATGTTCAGCTGTATCCATGCAGCAAGGCAAAAGTAATTTAAAGACCTGTAGCAGCTCTTTGTTGAATGCAGCAATTCATTCTGATTAGCAGTAAAGTCCTTTTACCTGTGTATTAATGAAATATATTTCAGTACTGCTCCACTGCTAATTGAAAATAGCATAGTTCTATGTTACTGTTGTTACCAAACATTCCCAATGATCACATCAATTTTCTTTGTTCTTAAAATCTCATAATATCCAATACTCCTGACATTCCTGGTAAATAGTAAAAGAAAAGTCAATTTCTGTTAATTTGAGCAAAGGCATAGCCATCTTTTTCCCATTTCTTCTAGCTGTTTTTTGTTGTTACTGTTTTTGTTCAAGCTATTGCACATCTTGAGCTTGTATACAATACTTGAGTCCAGAACTAAGTTCATTATCATAGTTTCCTATAGAGGAATAAAAGAGCTGTGCTTATGTCAATGTCTGTTGTTTTAAATCCAAAATCACTTACTAAAGCCAGAGGGATACTCCTATTGTTTCTTGGGTTTGTGGAACATGGAATTAAAAGTGGATGAAGAAAACATCCTAATAATATTTAATATTTTTCTCTCATTCCCCTCTACCTTATAAATGACACTGCTCTATAAAAAAAAGGGAGGTAGAAAAATCTCAGAATAAAAGCTATGTAATCAAATGCAGGGATCACAGGTTCTATCCAAGCAGGCTATTCAGGTTATTTCTCTCAACTAAGTATGACTTGAGGGAGAAAGACTCCACCATGAAATAACATTTGAGTAGCTATGTTTTCCCAGATGACATACTTATTTTGGTATGACGCTAACATAGCTTAAGAAGATACAGTCCTTTGCACTTCACAATGCAGCAAGTTCAGGCTTTTAAGGACACTTTCCTGGTGAACTGTTGGAAAATACAATCCATAACTAAACAGCAATGGCAAAAATTATAGGATGGGATGGCAGAGGCAAGTGGCTTCAAAATGCCCCCCCCCCAAAAAAAAAAAAGTTTGTATTACATTGTCTGGAACCAGCATGATATACTAATTAATTTATTAGCTGAGTAATTGTATAAACTTGATTTTTGACCTATTTCCCTCTCAGCTGAAGGAATATACAAGGAATATGATGCTCTACTTACAAACTTACATCTGTGAGATTTTTTCAGGTCACTTAACCCCAAGTGTCTCAGTCCCTCCATTTAGTAGACCTGGACTAATATCCACTATGATCTCCTAAGGGCATAGGACTCTTCCCTTTGTTTATTCTCCTTACCTGTCACTTAAAAACAAGAGCTACATTATTCTACTTATTTTACATAATTTGTCCATTATTTCCTATTTTCTCCAACTGTAGAACTCTATCAGTTTTGTATCCGATATTTCAGATAAATTTTGCTTACACTAGAACATTTATACCCATACATGAACCTTACTGTGCACTATGTACTTAGATTATTGTCCATTCTAGGAAGGGCTGCTCTTTGGTCACTTGAGTGCTTCCTTAGTAGGCAGAAAAAGCGAGTTGTAATATGCCATTGAACTCCTCCATGGAACAACATAATGGGAAGCAATAGTTGAATCAACGTAGGAACAAGCATGTATGACAGCCAAACAATGGCACATCAATTATGCAGGTGGAGGGATTTTTGCAGAACACCATTTTGTGCAATTCAAAGACATGAAGAGAAAGAATCAATAAATCAACAATATGCACCAAACAGCACTAGGATTATAGCCCTAAAAAAAGCCCGGCAGGAGTTATGCCAAGTGCTACCTGAAAGAGGGTTATAATTCCTGTCATTCTGAGCACTCTTTGTAAATAAAGAGGATGATACTAAGATACCTGACTCCCTGAACAACTTTTCCTAGAAGAAATATCTCATTGACCAATTGCTAAAGTCAACAAAAAAGATATAGGAGTTGTTTCCACTACTTTCAAACGTCATCTTCACTTACGTGCCAAATAAGCAGTTCAGGCAGAAGGAGCTAAGTGGGTCTGGTCAGAGCAAAACCAAAAGAAGCAGCACAATGGAGAACAAAAGGGGGAGTGAAGATGTCAGCAGCATAAAAATCACATAATGCAGTGAAGAACATGCAAAGAGACATCTGGACTGCTTTTGAATATAGATATCTGTAAAGATGATTGCAAAGGGATTCCAGAAGTATGTGAAACTTCATGGTCATTTTCCATTCTTCATTAAGCATAAGAAAGTTTTAGATATGTCAAGTTGGAAACATATTTCTTCACAAGTCAAATCCACAAAGGGACTCAGCAGCTCTAAAACTGCTACAGATTTGACAAATACTGAAAGGGACTTCAAACAGGAAGATGGCAATGAGCTATCCTGTTCCCATCTCAGAACTTGGGCATACCAAGTTCTGTAAAATGGAAGGGCATCCTGCTCTGTAAAACATATGAATCAAGTGAACAAGCAGTATTTAATATCTTTGTAAATGACACAGACAGTGGGATTAAGTGTACCTTCAACAAATTTGCAGGTGACATCAAGCTGTGTGGTGCAGTTGACACATCTGAAGGACAGGATGCCATCCAGAGGGACCCGGACAAGCTCAGGAAGTGGGTCTGTGCAAACCTCTTGAAGTTCATCACGATGAAGTACAAGATGCAGCACCTGGGTTGGGACAACCTCGAATCTCAGTACAGGCTGGGAGATGAAAGAATTGAGAGCAGCCTTGACAAGTAGGGTTTGGGGGTGCTGGTGGATGAGAGGCTGCACATAACCTGGCAACGTGCACTTGCAGTCCAGAAAGCCCCTTGTATCTTGGGTTGTGTCATGAGCACCAGAAGCCAGAAGGTTAAGGGATGTGATTCAGCCCCTCTACTCCAATCTGGTGAGACCCCATCCAGAGTGCTGCATCCAGCTCTGGGGTGCTCAGCGCAGGAAGGACATGGATCTGCTGAATGGGGTCCAGAGTAGGGCCACAGAGATGATCAGAGGGCTGGAGCAGGTCTGCTATGAAGACAGACTAAGAAAGTTGGAATTATTCATCCTGGAGAAAAGAAGACTCCAAGAAGACCTTAGAGCAGTCTTCCAGTATGTAAAGGGGGCTTATAAAAAAGATGGGGACAAATATTTTAGCAAGGCCCTTGCAACTGGACATGAGGTAATAGTTTTAAACTAAAAGAGGGTAGATGCAGACTACATACAAAGAATAAACGTTTCACAATGAAGGTGGAGAAACGCTGGAACATGTTGACCAGAGAGGTGGTAGATGCCCTGTTCCTGGAAACATCCAAGGTCAGGTTGGACAGAGCTCTGAGCAAAACGATTTAGTTGAAGATGTCCTTGCACATTGAAGGGGAGGTGGACTAGATACCTTTTACCAATCACTTCCAACCCAAACTATTCTATGTACAACAAAATAAGGAAGCAATTGCAGAACATGATCAAAGAGGAAGACTCCAAAGCTTGGCTACATAGTATGGCTCTCTGAGAACCAATGAGATCTGGAGAGAGTGAGCTGTGCTTAGGTGCTTAATATCTGCTCCGAGTGCACTCACTAGGGTGTTTTTTTAATACCACTTTGCAATTGACTTTCTGTTTCCTACTTTTTGATGCAAAATCAGTGAGCACGTGGGATGGCTGAAGTAATTGCATCAATGCTCAGTTATTGCCTGCAGTGCTTAACAAACATACTTTTGGTGTTTTCTCAAGTGTATATATTATGGTAAGAGCAGCAATATTTATTCAGTCTTCTGAGAGCATTACTAGGCACAAAGAAAAATGGAAAACACAGCACAATTAAGATCATCACCCTTAAAGAAAAATAGCTATACTGCAAAGCACCAAAAGAAATCACAATAATTAAATATTTTTAATGTGTACCTGTATTTGGCACTTTAGTTGTGGATCTTTAAGATTTGTGTTGTTTATCTTTCCAGTTTTTAGTAAACAAAATAGAGCTAGAATGAGCTGAAAGAAACCACTTTGTGCAAAATGGTTCATGGAAAACCAGAACAGTATTTGAAATACCAAACGATCTGCTGGTGCTATAGAGATAGATCATATCCTAAAAATAACCTAAAAAACAATTAAAACTGCAGCCTTTATCAGTTTCCTGACCTGGCTTACCAGTGGTAACCCACTACTGGACCTATTGGCCCAGCAGTGGGGGAGGCACATGACAGAGCAAATGGCTGAAGTGAACACTGGAGACAGAGAAGCTGAGAGTGCTGCTGAAAGAAATGTACATTAAATATGGCACAGTAAAATAAATCTCGTGTAAGCTTTATGTCTTTTCAGGACTGCACATCTGTGTAACCACTCTGAACACAGCACCATCTTTTATTTATACGTCATTGGAGAGGATCCACAGGAATACACTGTGTGTGTGCTTGGTGGCCACCAGTTGTGGTCTAAGAAATCAAACTTTGCATGAAGTTACAAAGAATGGCCACAAATATCTGATGGATATAAAGAACAGTTTTCCAGGATGATCTAGAACAAAGATGTTTAAAGTTTGAAAAAATATGGAACCAATACAAGAAATCCTTTAATGATGTTAAGGATTTGAAATATACACAGAAAGGCAGTAATGGCTGCCTTTAGAATGAGACCAGAGCACTGGAGAATAAAAAAGATGAAAACAAGACCTCTACTTTCTATCATTAAGGCATTGTCTTTTACCACTTGATCACCTTCTATATTGTCTATAGATAAAACAGAGATGTGAAAAGACAAAAAAATACAGAAGGCACCAAGGTTTATGCTAAAATATAGCTATAATTTAATAAATTTAAGTCTTTTAGCTTCATGCAAAAATTTTCTTACTTTACTGTTTTTTGGATCTATCACATTTGCTGTCTTTTCCCCTATTTTGCATGATGTAGCAATTTTCTGGTAAACTCTCTGGGACAATGCTTGTCTCCTATAGTTATTAATAAAATGCACAGAATACCAAAACTTTTGTCCCTTTTCAGGTTTCCAAGCAGTGGCACTGAAAAAAAAAAAAAAACAAAAAGGAAAGAAAGAAAGAAAAAAAAGGTATTATCTTGCACTTTTTAAAGCCGCAGATGATATGTATTATACATTTGTTGCTGCTCTTTTCTTTCTGCGAAGGCAAATATTTATCTTGTGAGGTCAACTAATGCATACCAGCAGCAAATATCCCATATATTAAAGTGCTACACCAAGAACTTCTTCAAACTCTCCTCTTTCCAGGTTATTTTCTCTCCTTGACCTTGACTGTCCTTTGGGAAGGAGAGAGGAAGTGGTCTTAGCTTTGATAGGCAGTAGCAAGAGCTAATCATACTCACTTGCACCTCCATTTCCAGCATCTGTGTTGCCTTTTGATGAGGAAGCTGCACACTGAGAGCTTAACCCAAACCAGAGACACGTCCCTCAGGATCTCTGGCTATCCTGACACAGTAAAGTCACTCCGTGTCAACTTCAACACGTTTTTAGCTAATCTGGCATCCTGCAGAATTTACCCTCAGCATCCCAGTTGTATTTTGATCTGGGTAGCCTGGCATTTTATGGTAAACTTGTGATAGTAAAAAACAGTCAAATTCCTTTAGACCAAAGGGAAATTTTCCGATAGGTGAGAGGGGTTTTATCCCATTCTAGCTTCTTTCTAAATAGAAACACTGTATAGCACTGCTTTTAGTTCCACAGTGACATACTTATGAACGGACAAAAAAATTTTCTCCTAATAGATAAGCATTTCTTTTAGTGAATCAGTTCTATAAAGGTAAAGATGGTACAGGAACAACACATTGGCTTGCATATTATAACTGGGTTGAACGCATTTCATGTTTATGAGATTAGATACTTAATGTATAAAAATCAGGATAGTGCTCTTAAAAATGAAATATTACAGTCACATGATAGTATCAAGAAAAAAGCTTTCAATAAAACATATTTACATCTAACTGACCAATACCCAAAAGTATTCTCATAAACATTTTGAAGTTGAGCAAGCTAAAGCTACTTTAAAAAGAAATTGTCAATAATTTCTAAAATAAAGCATAAAAATAACTAAGGTGTCCTTTTGATCCTTGTGAGTATACTTTATTTGTCCTTGAAAAAAATATATCCAATGTACCTCTCAAAATGATTTATTATGTGTTATTGTTACAGTGTTCAATATTGTTCAATACCGAACTACTGTACTGATTACCACTCTCCCAGTCTGCTTTAGTTCTATCATGTGCTTTTATTTACCACCTGAGGCAAGAACATTTTAATTGGTTTAGGGAAGCTTGAACTCTCTTTTATCAATGACACATTTCATCAAAATAGAACAAAGCCAGGAGCTGTACGTACTCTCCCAGTGTTGCAAAACAGTGGGTTTGTTTGAGGGCTTAAGTTTGGAAATGGATCTCTGCAGTGTAAATTACTTAATCACTTGAATAACAACATCAGAACATCTTGATTTCTTTCTTCCATTTTTTTAAATAGTAAGAAAATGAATCAACAAATTGCACTCTTTCCATATTTTAAATTCATTCTAGGCAAATACATTCTGCAAACTGACCCTAAATCTATACTTTATATCTACTAAAGATCTAGAATATAGCATTACATGGTTTATAGTACTGCGAGTGACAGAACTAAATCATGTACACACCGATTTTAAAAGTTTCTGTTAAAATAATCCTTACATGAAAGAGAGAGAGAATTGTAGTTATGTTTGAAGTCAGTTTCATTGTTTGCAGTGATTAAAAAAAAAAAAAATCTAATTTTTTCAGATCAAAACTGTCTCTTTAAGAAAGCATATGACTTACTTAAGGAAGATACCATATGACTTGTAAACAAAAGTAAGCTGTCTTTCTATTTTATTAAAAGTGCTTAGCTGACACAAACAGGATCCCATTGTAAGCACTGTATTTTTTAAAAGTTGTTTAAAACAAAAATATATATATCAATACAATATATTAGCTAAAATTAATTACAAACCAAGGAATAAATTTATTACTCTATTTCTATCAATATTTTCAACTGTGATCATAAATATTTTATTTTGAAATATAACAAGAATTATAAAAGCAAAATATTTTTTCATGATCAAGAGAGCTTATGAAACCTTTTCTCCTAACAGGTTACATACTACATCCTTCACAGAGGTTGCTGCCACAGCTCCTGCTTTTATCTCAGCTTTCTGTCTGGGCAAAAGGTGAAAGAGCTGGCTGGTATCACACACATGGTGACTGATCAGCTGTTTCAGCACATGTACTGGCTCCACATGTACTCATATAAGTTTTTTTGTCTTCTCCTCAATGACATAGATATTAGCTATCCAAATACCAATTTTCACAAAACTTCTCAAATTCATTACTTTTAAATCTCAGATCCACCTGTCCATATTGTTTGAAATTAGTTTTAGAATTCAAAAGTTTTGAGGGATAGCTGGAAGGAAAGATGTAAAGATAGGCCAAAAGAACAATCACATATGCCTTCCTTCTTTAGGAATTCCAGTTTTTAAAAAGCAATATAAATACACAATGATGATGATGAACTTTACCTTTTGGCTTTCCACAGCAGTTTTTATTGCATGTCACAGACCCTCTAGTGTCACTGGAAAAGACTTCCGCTTCCCCCAACATTTGTGGTGCTTGATTTCTGCCTGTTTGCTGCAGAGGGAACAAGTCTGCAAACTTCAGACACTGCAGAGACTGTGCTGGGCCCCCATGGCACTTGTTGAGATGTTCAGTGGCCCTGCTTCACAGATTCTTTACAGGCTGGGATGGGGAATGCCTTATCAACCCTAAATCACATGAGACAGGTTGAGAAAAAAAGAGAAAAAAGCCTGATCTCCAGAACAAATCATACATTTTCAAACATTTACAGAATATGTTGACATAACTGTCTGTATTGGGTCGGCGTGACGAGGCTTTGGTAGTGCAGAGGTGGCTGCTGTGAGAACCTGCCAGAAGCTTCACCCCACGTGTGACAAAGCCAACGCCAGTCAACTACAAGGCAGAGCCACTGCTGGCCAGGGCCGAGCCCATCAGCGGCAGCGGTAACACCTCTGGGATAACAGACTTAAAAGGGAGGAAAAACTGCTGCGAAACAACAGCAGCCAGAAGAGACGAGTGAAAATACGTGAGAAAAACAACTCTGCAGACACCAAGGTCAGTGAGTGGCAGGAGGAAGTGCTCCAGGTGCTGGAGCAGAGATTCCCCCTGCAGCTCGTGGTGCAGACCATGGTGAGGCAGCTGTGCCCCTGCAGTCCATGCTCGGCCTTTTGGCAAAGCAGAGATCCACCTGCAGCCCACGCCAGACGTCACAGCAGAGGAGCTGGAGGTCTGAAGGAGTCTGTCACCCCGTGGGAAGGCCACACTGGAGCAGGCTCCTGACAGGACCTGTGGCCCTGTGAAGACAGGAGCCCACACTGGAGCAGCCTTGCTGGCAGGACTTGTGACTCCATGGGGGACCAACACAAGAGCATCCTGCTCCTGAAGGGCTGCACCCTGTGGAAGGGACCCACACTAGAGCAGTTCTTCTGGGAACAACTCACATTTTAGTACAGATTTTTCCATTTCACAGTTACCTAACTGCTTCTCTCACGCCTAGCAAGGAACTTGGAAAAATGAGATTTAATGAGCATTGTATTTTAGAGTGGCTCTTATACTCTTTATCCACTTCTGCATTAGAAACATACATGATATAAACATGTAAGGAAGCTAATGTTGTGTTGCTTATCGTTTTCTCCAGCTTGAAAATGGATATTGGCATTTATTAACCACTTTAGGATGATTAAGTTTTTGGGTCATTGATCTTTAAGCTTTTCCTTTTAGGACTACCGTAATAATATGGCTTACAGAAGTTTTTAAATGTGCTAGTTTGAGCTGAATATATCAATTATTTTGGTAAAGCTTCTCAGTTAGCTTTAGAAGTGAAATGAAACAGATCTCTCTCCCATTTTTCAACTATTCATGATTCTGAAGTAGCATCTGTATTCAAAACCTCTATAGATGAAGACAGCATTCAGTACTGGGAATCCATACTGAGATACGGAGAATGGGATTTATATTTTAAAAGACCAAATAGACTTTCTATTATCTTCAGTGTTCCAGGTGAGTGGCTGGAAGACCATCTGGCAAATCTCTGCCAAACTTAAGCTGACACAAGGTTGAAGGTCTGGCACCAGCATTTCTGCCAAGTTCCATACTAACAGAAATATGGCCAGATATTAAAGTTGACTTCTATGATGCACTTGGCAATTAATATCAAAATATTTCCGACATCATCCTAACCAAGATTTTTATACCATTTATTCTGAAAAAGGAAAGAGACTGTCATCTAGGGAACTACTACTAGTATTTGTGTGATTGCTACAAAAAGTGAATATATAGGACCTAATTTTAAATAGCTTCCCCCGTGAAAAATGTTTTGGTTGGTTCTGGAAAGATGCGTTGGAACACAGCTTTGTTGACAAGCCATAGGTAAGCACAGAAAAATGGCAACCCTTCAAAACCATTTGTTGAAAATCCATCCAAATTCAGACCTCCTTGGACTTAAGATTCTGACCACATAAGTTGGCATTACTGTATTTCTTTACCATGTACAGTTATATATAAGATGATGCTCAGAATTATATGTAAGAGGATGATATATTTTTCATGCTTACAAAAACCTCACTGGCAAAAGAGTTAGTAAGGTGTTTATTGAAAATACTTTCAAAATTTATTTTCGGTTTTACTTTAAAAATGCTTCAAAAGTATACTGCAGGAGACATATGACCTAGTTTTCAACACGTCAATAACAAATTTTTGCACTGAATCCTAATTCTGTTCAGTAATCTAAAATATTAATTTCAGCATACCAAAACTTAGAATCAAGAGAAATCAAATACTGCAGACCATGCCTATTAAGAAGCTCAAAGAGAGCAAAAGACCCAGCTCTAGCAGGATCTATAGGCACACAGCAAGGTTGCTATAACACCTGATAACATGAGAAACATTTGGTACATTATTATTTACCAATCTTTACATACACAAGCCCAGTTCAAAGGAGTACACTGTAAAATTATGCTCTACAGTTTCCTATAAGGCCTGGTTGAAATTACATGAAACAAACTGTGTGGAAACTAAACTAGGTCCTATGATTTACAAAGTTCTTTCCATGTTATTTATTACACTGAATTAGTTTAGATATATACTGCATATACTTAATATTAATCTCTGGATTGCTTTGAGTTAGCACATTATTCCTTAAAGTCTATTCCCTTTCTTTCCTTTTGTTTATGGGCTGTAATAAATTTTTTCTCTTTCATTTTACAAGGTAAAAACTGTTCTTAATGCCTCATCTTATGGGTATAAAAATGGAAGTTGATGGAAGTTGATGGAGTACACTGTTAGGATTTATACAACTTCACCCAGAACTGGCTGTGTATTTAATCCCATAGTGAGACTATAATGTCTGTATAACTACCATTTTTTTCTGAATGAAATTATTTGATACCTGAAATACATAACTTTGAGGGGGAAAGCATTACAAGAAAAAAATCCAAGAAAGGCTAGAAACAGATCCATTATCAATGTACAACAGTCAAGCTATCTGAAGTCAGACTTTAGATCTGAGCATATTTTGCACACTGGTTTTGTCTTGGTGCGTTTCCTCTCCAGTGTATTAGCCTGAGAGAACAAAGATGATTCCGTAACTAATTACTAGCTTGCATACAAACATTTCTCTTTTAAGATTTCAAATACTGGTCTGTCAGTGGGGGAAATCTCAAAGCCTGTTAATTTTCTAGCTAGTAACAAGAACCAAGGTACTTCGATTGCAGTAGGAAACTGCTAAGCTGTTAATCAAAGTGCTTGGAATACAACTTACACTATCTCTATATGTTGTTGCTACAATAAAATTATTTCACCTCTCCATTGAAGATGGGACCTCAAAATTACTAATAAACTTCTCTCAGCAGTAGGAATACACATCATCATCATCATCACAATTAGCCTGGAAATCAGAAATTTCAGGAAAAACAAAAACTGTTAGACCAGGAAAAAGAAAAAGTCTAGTTTTCGGCTGGATCACCATTGGTTTAAGTAAGCAATTACATGATGTGATTATCTGCAACACAAAAGTGAATCTAATTACAGTGAAGTTCTTATGAGAGAAGTTATTGAATGAAATATCAAGACGACATAGAGAAAGTGAAATACATGTAATACTGTTCATGCACTTCTAAGACTCAAGTAACATACTATACAAATGAAAATTCACAACTGATTTCTTCTTCTTTCATTTTAGTTGTTGCATTTTTACATTGTTCCCTGCAAAACAAAACTCCATTGACCTGAACCTGTCACTTCAAAAATATGGATGAAGAGAGAGAAATCTCTTACTGGCATCAGTCCATAGGCATTCAATGACTACCATGTAACGAATCCCTTAGACAGAATCAGGTCAGTTGGAAGGAACCACTGGAAAACACACCAACACCCTACTCAGTGTAAGTCCATTCAGATCCAAATGCTGAAGGCAGTGACTAGTCGAGAGTCAAGTGTCTCCTTGAGTGGAGATTCCACAACCTATCCAGGCAATCTGTTGCAGCATTTGACCTCTCAGAGCAAAGGTTTTTCCCTTGCACTGGGATGGGTATCCAATGTTCCAGTGTTCTAAATTCTGGTCCAGGCTCTTGTCCTCCTACTGTGCTGCTCTGAGAAGAGTCTAGCTCTGTCTTCTCAACATATAGAGCATTAGCCTTCTTTACTTAGGACACAGCAAGTGTACATCTCTCCTTGTACGTCATGTGCTACAGTCCCCTACACATCAAAATGGCTCTCTGATGCACTTGCTCCACTATGTCAATATCTCTTCTATGTTACGGAGCCCAAAAACGGACACAGCACTAAGATGTGGTCCCACAAGTGCCAGATAGAGGGAAAGAACCACCATTTCTCTTCAGCTGCTGGCTACCCTCCTGCACAGCCCACGATGCAGCCGCCCTTCTTTGCCAGAAGAACACACCAGTGACTGAGTGCAACTCACTGCCCACAAGGGCCTCGGGTCCTTTTCTACAAGGCTGCTTCCCAGCCAGCCAGTGCTGCCCTGTGCTGTTCCATGGGTTTATTCCATCCTGGGACTTTGTATTCACCTTTGGCGATTTTCCTGAGGTCCCTGACAGCCCATTTCTGGAGCCTGACAAAGTTCCTTTAAACAGCAGCCCTGCACTCCAATGTACTGAACACCCTTCCCAATTCATGTATCTGCAAACGAGCAAAGGATGCACTTGATCCAGTCATCCAAGCTGTTACTGAGAACAAGCATAGTTGGCATCAATCCCTGAGGCAAGCAACTCATACCTGGCTGCCAGGTGAGCTTTGTATCAGTGATCACTACCTCAGAGTTCAATGATTGAGCTAATTTTCCACCCATCGTACTGTCTGTTTATCGAGCTCACCAGTTTGGCTGTAGGAGCACTACGTACATTGTTAAAGGCCTTGCAATACAACATCCACTGCTCTTAATGGCTTAGCTGGTCATCTCATCACAGAATAGAAGGCAGATGACCCTCCCAGACCACATGGCATAGAAGATGTAGAGCTAAAGAAAGCTTATCAGAGATGAGAAGTGGCCAGAGTACATAGGAAGCAGTTCCATGGCAACTCTTTACAACTGAAGCACACTAGAAAATAAAAATCCAGAAATCTAGGAAGCCGGAACCAGTTAGGTGCCTGCTGGCCTTCCGTTTTCTTCTGAAATTTTGTTGGGAAACCACTCTTTCCCCAAGGCTACTACTCATTGTAAACACAATGCCCTCTGAAATTCAAAAAAATGAGTCAGGATTTTCACTTTCTCTATCAGTTGTAGCAATTTCTCACTCAAATGCAACAACACTGGAAGTTCAGAAGTGCAAGATTTGGAGTATCACTCATTGCCTGAAATGAACAGATTTCTTCACTAAAATACACAAAGCTTGTTAAAAATTTTGCCATGCTGAGCCACGCATTGATTTTTCTTCTCAATGTCATATGAAAAATATTCCAAGCCAAAAACGTTTCTCTGTCATCATGTGAGTCATCATAGCACTAACTTACATTCACATCTCCCGATGAGCTCCGGAGGTTTGCTTTCAGTTCCACTGCTACAGAATGAAGCTATCATAAAAAGAGGAGAGGAAAGGTGTGCTAGGATTTTGCTGTACACAGGTGATGCTGCTGAAAATATACTAATACTGACTGCTTATGAAGATTTTTAAAGCAAAAAAAATTTAGTAAGGCAATAGGAGAGGCAAATGGATTTTGAAACCCATCCATATGCACTTCATGTAATGCTAAGTTTTGTAAAACACTATGCAATGATGTACCATATGTCAAATTGCAAAACAGGCTCTGACACTACCAGTTTCATACAATTTAATAACAAGCATTTAAACGTCAACCATTTCTGGTGACTCAAGTGACGAGATGCTTGAATATCAGACTGTCTCTTCTGTTTTCCACAGCCAGCCATCTTAAGATGAGAGTTGCCATAATACTTTAAATTTATCTGCTGATTATTTTTTCTTAAAGCAGTGATAGCAGCAGCAGTCCCACTGTTGTGCTGAATGAGCAGTTTTCTTTTTAACCTTAATTTTCAAGTGTTCATATATTTTTTCTAAGAACATGCAATAGCTAAAGCTACTTAGTATATTTCAAAGAGGCAGGAGGAAAGAGAAGCAAAAAACACCTCTTAATAGGTTCAGGACTTTCTGGAATTGTTAATTTCACAAAACCCAAAGAAAACATAATTTGTACAAAACAAGGAAACTTGTTTATTTCCATCTAAAGGCAAAATTTAAAAAAAAAAACCAAAACCTTTCTAATACTTGCAGTTACGGTCTTTAAGGACTATGAATCATTCCAAGTAATTTATTTCAGGAATAGATGGTTTTAAGTAACAAAGAAATGTAATGTTGAGGGAATTCTCCTATTCATCTACACAGTTTTTAACTGAAAGAGGAATGTGGTATTGAGGATATGTTCCTAATTAATCTAGACAGTTCTAGATCACAATCATCCCTTGAACCTTCGATGTCTATCAATTGCTGCTTAGAATGATAGGAGAGAGGTTGTTAGATTTTACTAGTATTTATTCCTCTGGGTTTTTTTAAAAAAATAAGAGAATGGGAAGAAAACAAAAATACCAGCATAATTTTGTATGGAGAGATATTTAAAAGAAAACAACAACAACCAACCAAACAAACAAACAAACCAAAACAAACAAACAAACCCCAAACAAAAACCACCAAAGTCTAACACAGTTTATACCTCCAAGAATAAAAGTTGTCAGTAAAAATGCCAACAGTACGTAAAACAGAGACAACTCATGGTTGTTGTGGGAAACTGTAAATTTGAATCCTTCACTTTGTGTATTCCAAAGCAGACATTCAGCTGCTATAAATCACCAGAACTGCCTGACCCTTAATTTCTTAACCACAGGAATGTGCTGAGGACTTTTTTTTCACTGAATTTAGTTAAGCTAAGTAGCAGTATTCTAGCTATTCTAAGAACTACAACACCCTCTATTGGGCAAAGAATTTTCATTCAAATATGGAAAACCAGTTAATTTCAATGATCCAAAGCAACCACTGGTTGCATTCTTTCAAAGGTGGAGCTTGAGTGCATGACGAACACATATACAGTCTATACAAATAAGCTATATATAAATATAATGATGTATAAAATCCTATTATTTATTTTGGTGCGATGATAACATTCTATAAAGAGAAAGTAGGAATTCATCTTTTGATGAAAGAAAAGACCATCTCAACTCAAAAAAGAGGTTACTCATGAACCCCCTTTCCCTGAATTTTCTCATTTGATGGGTGCTTTTCTCAGTACAGCCCAGCATCTCCTCTGAACAAACCAGTGTTCCCAATATGGGTGCTCCTTTTGAATTTGATCCTTGCATTCTTCCTTATGTATTCCTAAAATGTTGCAAGTGCGTGATACTTTTGAAGGTTGCACTGCAGACACAAACATGTCACGGGCCCAAAGAACTCATAGATTCTTGCACGGAGAGTATCAAAAGGAAAGTAGATGAGATTTTCAGCTGCCTCTGTGAAAAAAGATGAAATAATGAATTTTCATCACAAATCATAAGGACACAATGTCATACAGGAAGAAACAGATCATTGCAAGAATAAAAGGGCAGTAACATTTAGATTAATACTTAAGAGAAAGAACAATGGTTTAAGATGGAAAATTTAAGAAAAAGGCAAGCATTATTAAACAGATATATAGGAGATGAGAAGGGGAGATGAGAACCAGTGTGTCAGGCTTTTAAAAAAGAGGACTTTGAAACAGAAAACCGGTAAAAGTAAGAAAAACAATTTAGAGATCAAGACACTTAAATGGGCAAATGGTTTTGATTCCCACACTTAGAGAAGGAGGTGCCTATCCCCTTAGTACAGACCACTTTCTGAGTATCTTTGTTTTCTCCTATCAGCAGTCTGAACTACCTCTTCATTCTGCATTCTCCCAACACATCACCTGCTTTGAAGCAAAACTTCCCCAGTCAAACCAACTTTCCAAGATAAAAAGTAAAGCTAGTGTAAACATGTTGATGTCATCTTCTGCAGAAAACCAGTCCTTGTAGAAGACTGGAACTTTCCTGTTTAATTTTGACTAAATAATGCATATTTAATTCTTTTAAAATGTCAGTGCAAGTAATATATTTAAATTCCGCTTTATTGAAATTAAAAATTCAGTCCCTTGTATCAAATAACTTTTTAATTGGAAATGCAGTTCACATTACTAAAATTGACAAATCTACATGCCTTTTATCTTTTCTTTTGTGCATTGTCACTGTTAGGTAAACTCTGCAATTAACCAGAGGATACTGGCTGCACAGCAAGTTATTAGCCCACTGCATAATTGGGCTTTAAGCATGCCTGAGCCACTTCTAATTAATAATGCTGAGATATAGTATTAGTATCACTGTGTTGGAACTTGACATTCTTAATTTAATCATACTCCTAATAGTATTAAGAATTACAGACTTTTTTCCTTGACAATTACAATGTCATTTTTTTCCTTTTTCTCCCAAAAAATTGAAGTCCATAATCCAAAGCATTTGCTGAGAGCTACACAATGAATGACCATGTAAGGATAATGGATGTTTAAACTTAGATTTCTGTCTCTGCAAGATCATTTTATCTGAAAATAATACAGAACCTCAGGATGCTTTGGGAGGGAAAAGATTACTCTTGTCTTTAAACAACATGAAAATGCCATGGTAACTTCAAAAAAATAAATAAATGACTGTTTCTGAAATAGTCCATTTTCTTCTTCCATGAACTTATGAATCCTAAATGAAATGCAACAGTGAGTAGAATGGTTAAGTTCTGATGTAGATTGTACTAGGAATATAGGGGTATTCACTCCTTGGTGTTTCTGTAAGTGATGGAGTTTTAGCTCCAGCAGTTTTAAACAGCTTACCTAAAACTAATCTATTGTCTATAATCTATTGGCATTAAGACACTATATATATCTATAGTATACACACAAGAAATAACTCTTTTTTACCTTGCTATCAAAGAAAGTTGTGATTCTTCAGAAATTCCTTCCCACTGCACAAAGATGTCAATCCCAAGCATTCATGTGCACACAATAATCACTGCCTTGTTTAGTCTCATCAACAAATTCTGAGGGCAAATACCTACTATAAAGTTGCCCTTTTGCTCTCTTCTATAATTTCAGTAGGAGCCAGTAAACTAAGAACTTTTTCAATCTAGCACTAATTCATCATTTCAAAAGAGAAAAAAAGAGACACGAGAGCTTTCTGTGTCTTAGAATTGGACTCAAACTCTATCTTCTCAGAGAATTTGGTCCTGATACACAGGCCAAAATAAAAGTTTTACCCTCTTCCCAAAACAAGGAGCCCTAAGGAGAGACAAAAGGGACCATGAAAGTGTCAGGGCCATAGGATGTCCCTTGGCAACTGAAGAATTTAAATTTTGGGCCCCAATTTTCCTTCCAATATTCCTCCTGGAAGAAAGCCCCTTACTCTACTCTAGATCAGAGGACCTTTTTTTCTTTGCCAGACAAAACGCCCTGTTAGGCCACTCCAATTCAGGATGAGTACACTGGGCAGGTAAGGATGACACCATGTTCTTGTCTCTTCCATATAGCGTCCCACCATCTGACCTCAGCAAAAAACAAGGATCAGCATCTCTGCCCACCATCACTTTGCCATCACTGCTACTACAATTATCTTTACCTTTTCACCAATAACTAGTTGGAAGAATCAAGGTCAGCCCCAGTCCAGAACCTACCTCGGCTGCAAGGGACGGAAAAATCAGCATTTTGTAAGCTGGTGACACTCATTATTCCTCAGACACGAATGTGCACACAATGGAATTTTGAGCATGACTTCTGATATTAAAATTTCTTCTCAGAGATCACCCTGAGAGCAAATAGTTACACAGTACTTCATGGTGCACTATAAACAAAGTCCAGATATATTCTTATCAGTAGGAAGTAGGCATCCAACCCCAACAGACAGACAACTAGGCACTCTTGTGATTTGGTTCAACAGCATTTTCTAACCCACAACAATATTTCAACTTCATAATAACATTTTTTCTACACAGATCTGATTGACAGATTGATTTTTGTTTTGTTTGGTTGAGAGGGCAGAGAGACAGGATGAGGTAATTAAAGGATGGGAGTAAATAGAAAAGGGAACTGTAGAAAACTTTTATTTTAATACTCATTTCTACCTTCTCTGAACAATTTAGTAATACAACACCATTGCAATTCCCTTTGGATCTGTATGGACTAAGTAGCCTGCCATTAATTAATATATTTGTTTTTCCTACCACCCAAGCCAGCATTTTTAAGGACAAGTAAGGCAAAGCTATCTCAGTGTAGATGAACTTTACTGAGATTTGTCTGGCAAAAATCTACAATGTCTGTAACTTGTACGGCTGTCTGTCAACAGTTCATAGCAGTAAACCCATAAATTTTCAATTAATCAAAAAACTTTCATGAATAGATTTAATTCTTAAAAATTATATTAGGTAAACCAAATGGGACTACACACTTACAGAGTATATGCTTATGTTCTTTACCTACTCCTTCTGTTTAGTGGAGAATGGTTCTAAGACGTAAAATACTGCAACCAACAGAATCAACTTAATCTGAGTTTGGAGTAGAGATTAGAAGGAAGAGAACAGTACCTGCTACGTTTTCCTAGAACCCCAAACCCACCATACCAGCCTGCAGAGAGAATTAGCTGCATTGCAGAAAGAAAAAAAAGTGCTCCTTAAGTCACCAAACCAACCACATGATGGCAGTCCAACATTAAAAAAAGGAAAAAACTTGCATTTAATAGGAACTATTTGAAAAAGTAGTTTAGAATCTATGCATCTTATTCATAATATAACCAAACAATGCTATAGAGCAGTAGTTTTCAGTCTTTCTGTTTGCATGCCTCTAAATACTTTGAGGACTTAAAGACCCAAAATGCAGATAAATCTGTTTATTTTCCATGAAGCCCTGACTTCACAGTACAGTTTTTACATCCCAGAATCCACAGAAAAAAAGATTTAAATACCAGTTTCATAATTTTAGAAAATACTATTTTCATGTAGTAGTATGCAGATTTACACTCTCTTTGTTCCCAGTTCTGACTTCAATCTACTTACATTTATTTCTGAAATCCAGCATAGCTGTCAACGTGCTATTATACAACTGAGTTTGTAGTTTCTCCTAATCTTCCTTTTTAGTTTCCTCCTCACTAACTGCAACTCAACTACCTACATAAATTCACACACAAAGCTTCCTATCCAAATCTTTGATAGGCATATGCAATACATCATTATCTTATGAATGCCCAATACTTATTAGAAACTGATGACATCCAGAGTCTCATTTGCTCGGATTCAGTGTTGTTTGCTACAGCTGATATATAGTTTGCTTTTTACCATTTGCATTAGTAAGGCTTATGATTTCAGTGATATTTCATGGTATTTTCACAATAATTTCCCAATGCTTTTCCTAACCAGCACACGACAGATTGTTCCAGTTGGCACATATCCCCAGAAGTGCTCCCTTGTTCCTAGATGAATTAATTTTTATTTGTCTATATTGAATTCCATGTGCTGTATGCCAACCAATTCAAGATGGGTCAAATCACTTAACATCTTGTGTCTCTCATTACTGTCTTTGCTTTTGCCAGTATTGTGAGTAACTCTGAAAATGTGTTTTCCCATATCGAATTATATGGATCAAATTAGCAATATCAGAGTTCACATCAGTTGCTGGTGAGAGCATTTTTACACAACACAAGGCATTAGCTGCAAACTTAATGCAGCACATTATGTTTGCTACACAAAAATACTGCTACTGCTACACAAAAATACTGCTACTGCACCAAAATGTGGCAATTTGTCATTCTAACTCACGTTAGAAATATAGATTTAATTTTATATTGTGACATTACAGGAGATATGAGCTGCTTGGTCACTTGCAGGTCTGTAATCACATATTTGAAGCTGATAAGCATTCTTCCACTCTATGGTGACAAAGTAAATTTGTTGCACTTTAATTTAGAGCACATTAAACTGTGGGATCTCTTCTGGCTCACAGCTCTCCAGGTTGTGACTCAGCTTTTCCTTACATGTGGAAAAGTTTCACGGTGAATACCTCTTTGTCCCTATGAAATCAAAGGGCATGCTCATTAACTTGGTTTCTACAATGACCACAGAGTCATAGAATCATTTAGGCTGGAAAAGACCTCCAAGATCAAGTCCAACCTTTTATCACCTCCTTGTCAACTAGACCATGGCACTGAGTGACATGTCCAGCTGTGTCCAGAACACCTCTAGGGATGGTGACTACACCAACTCCCTGGGCAGTCCAGCCCAATGCTTGATGACTCTCTCCATAAAAAATTCTTCCTGATGTCAAACCTGAACCTATCCTGGTGCAGCTTGAGACTATGTCCTCTCATCCTGTTGCTAGTTGCCTGGGAGCAGAGCTCACCCCTCACCTGGCTACACTCTCCTTTCAGGTAGCCGTAGAGAGTGATAAGGCCCCTCCTGAGCCTCCTCTTCTCCAGGCTAAACAACCCCAGCTCCCTCAGCCACTCTTCATGACTCACTCTTTAAACCCTTTGCCGGGCTGCCCTTCTCTGGAGACACACATTGTTTTTCTTGAAGTGATGATCCAACACACCAGAGATGGAGGTAGAGGATAGCTTTTCCAGCCTTTCGGTGCTTCTGGGTGGTGCCATACAACTCCTCTGCCACACAGCAGTGGCCATCACCCCATTTTAGGTTCAGCATCCTTGTTTTACAGTGCCTTCTTCCCTCCGTTCTCCACTTGTCTTCTGAATTGTGTTTCAGATTGCACCCTGAGCATTCATGACAATATAAGTTTTTTTCCTTACAACAAGCCCAGGAACTTGAAGAGCTGGCCTAAAACTTGCGCTTCTTTCCTCTGCTTTGTAAAGCCTTCCTATCAATGGATATAGTCTGAAATTTGTCAAGCTGATTGACTTAGACTTGCACCATGGCACCATTTTGATAATTACTTCTCTGAAATACTTCAATTGTATATACAACAACACACTTTAAAATAAATGTACTTTGGTATTTTCCTCCTGCTCATAGGATGCTTACAATTTCAAGGCTGGTATGCCTAGTATTAAACTCAAAATACTACCAAAAAAATTGCTTTTTCCTGCACTATTGATTTGAAAGACACAAAACCTAGCAGTATGATGACCTTTGTTATGTACCGAAGTTGATTTTGTTGTCATGATGCCTTTAATTCTAATTAAATTCCTTCCCATTGTTTGAAGTTCTTTCTTTATGCTAAAAATCAAAAAGTGTCCATTATAATTGCATTATTTATTCATATCCAGAATCCATTCTGCTAATCGACATTGAAGGAAATTGATGACTTGTCAGTAATTATTCAGAAAACGCTTAACTGTGCACATAGTTGAAAGCATTTAAAAATCAGAAGTACAACCACCCCATCTTCTGATCAATTTGTGGTATGACATGTCAGAAAACTCAGAAACACGCTTGATATTGGCTATTTTCATATTTAATTCAGAATGGTTGCACATGTAACAGCCTCAATATGTGCTCAATCTTCATAAAAGCACTTAGTGTATGATGAAAGACAAGGAAATACTGGAAAGGGTCCAGTGGTGGGCCACACAAATGATTAATGGACTGGAGCATCTCTCTTACAAGGACAGACTGCTAGAACTGGGCCTATTTAGTCTAGAGAAGACTGAAAAGGAATCTCATTAATGCATGTAAATATCTCAAAGGTGGGTGCCAAGAGGGTTGTGCCAGGCTCTTTTCAGTGGTGCCCAGTGACAGGATGAGGGGCAATAGCTAGAAACTAGAACACAAGAAGCTCTGCCTCAAGTAAACAAGTGGAACTTGTTTACATTGAAGGTGGCAGAGCACTGGCACAGGCTGCCCAGGGAGGTCATGAAGTCTTCATCCGGAGACATTCAAAACCCACCTGGACTCTTTCCTGTGTCACCCGCCCCAGGTGACTGCGCCTTAGCAGGGGCTTGGACAAGACAGTCTGGAGATCATCACAGGGGAGATTCACATTAGTTTATTAGAGAAGTATTTTTCACCGTTACAGTGGTCAGGCATTGAAATAGGTTGCCAAGAGAGGTGAAGTCAACATGCCCAAAGTGTTTAAGAGGTGTCCGGATTGGGGGGTGGGGGACGTGGTTTAGGGGTTACAGTGGCAGTGCTGGGTGATGGTTGGACTTCATGCTCGTAAAGGTCTTTTCCAACCCCGATGATTCCGTAATTCTATCTCCAGCGGTCCCTTCCAACCCTACCGATATTGTGATTGTTTAAGTAAGTGGGCACAACACCGCAGCTCTATTTCGGCTGCACACCACAGGAAGGATTCCAAGTGCCAATACACAGCAGTCTGACCTGCAGAACTTTCAGGAAGAAAAGCTCCTCCCTAAGAGAACACCCCCCTCCCCGGCCTGTCGGGCTGATGACGACCAGCACGCTCCGCCTGCCCGCCCACCGCGGGCCCGCGGAAGCACCAGGGCCTGCTGGGGAAGCGGAAGGGCCGCCCCGCCCCGCCCC
>VWPU01013483.1:0-122500 GCA_013398955.1 Callaeas wilsoni
GCACCGGAACCGCCCCGGGCCCCAGACACCGCCCCGGGACTGGGACCTGAACCGACCCGGGCCCCGACACGGCCCCGGGGCCGGAACTGACCCGGGATCGGAACCGCCCCGGGCCCCGGACACCGCCCCGGGACCGGAACCGACGCGGGACCCGAACCGCCCCGGGCCCCGGACACCGCCCCGGGACCGGAACCGACCCGGGCCCCGACACGGCCCCGGGACCGGAACTGACCCGGGATCGGAACCGCCCCGGGCCGCGGACACTGCCCAGGGACCGGCACCGGAACCGACCCGGGCCCCGGACACCGCCCCGGGACCGGGACCGACCCGGGACCAGCACCGCCCCGGGCCCCGACACGGCCCGGGGACCGAAACCGACCAGGGCCCCGACACGGCCCGGGGACCGAAACCGACCAGGGCCCCGACACGGCCCGGGGACCGAAACCGACCAGGGCCCCGACACGGCCCCGGGACCGGAACCGACCCGGGCCCCGACACGGCCCGGGGACCGAAACCGACCCGGACCTCGCACACTGCCCAGAGCCAGCAAGAACCCCGCACGCCGTGGGTCAGGCAGTGCCGGTGCTGTTTGGCACCGAGAAGCCGCAGAGACGGGCAGCGGCGCGGGTTCAAGCTGAGCACCTGCCAAAATGACAGAAATGTGTTGCAGACACGTTGTTCAGCTGATTTTTAGGTGGCACCGCTGATGGGGAGGCTTTGCTCCACGCCAAGGAGTCACCACGTTGGTTTTCTTTAATGTTTATGCAGCAAACTGGCTGGTTGGAGGGAAAAACCTGCCTAATTTCAGACATTCTATATGAATACAAGTAGAGGCATGAGAATTAAAGCCATGAAGTTTGCAGCCTCCCCAGCCCATGGAGCGTGGCCTGAGCCCCAGCGCTGCCCTGCAGCTTTGGGCTCAGAACGTGGCTGTGGTTCTCCCTCTGTCCCTCGGGGAGCCAGCGCTGCTCGTCAGGGTCTCTGCCAGCCCCTGCTCTGGCAGCTCCTGGCCATCCGCTGCCTGAGGTTCTGCTTCCTTAGAGGACATCGTCAACGTCATAAATTGGATATTTAGCGATTAAAATAGTAGAGCATGTTCCTGTGCTGCGTGCACAGCAGCCCCCAGGTGCTGGCACGAGTCTCCCACGCCCCGTTTCAGAAGAATGAAGTTTTCCCTGGTGCAGGCTTTGGGCTCGGAGCCGCCCCTGTGGAGCGCACTGGGACAGTGTGGGTGCTGGGCAGCAGGGCTCCTCCCCCGGCAGCACGAAAGTGCAGCCTGGCTGCGGCACAAAGAGCTGAAAATGAGCTCAGATTCTGTCTCCAAACTATTTGTAGCATCAAAACCCTTTTGTGGTCTTACAACTCACGTGAGACCAAACCTTGGGCCCAGTAATAGCAGACAAAAACTCTCCTTAAATTAAGCAGGGAGTTCTTTTTTCATCCTGCGGAGGAGGAACTTTGCTGTAACAAAAATAACTAAGTGAACAGAAAAGAAACAAATTAAGGGGAAGGTAGGGTTGGAATTAAATGGAAAAATAAAGTAAATCACATCACTAATTGAGTCAATTTGTTGATTATAAAGCCAGAAGGCACCACTGAGATCACTCTTCTGACCTCCAAACTCATGCAGTCTAGAGGAGTTCCCGGAATTAATCCATGCTTTGAGCCTAAAAGCTGTGGTTGACATAGAAGATAACTACCAGAAAAATATTTTGTCTTTATCTAGTACAGCATAGAAAGAATCTGCTGAAATCCTCACCCGTTTGTGCAAACAGCTGACTATCTAGCAGGTAGAACTCCTCTGTCAGATGTCTCTTCAACATAAAGTTTGTGCTCCCACTATTTTGTAAACTAACTCCTTGGATAAATTAACAGTGGATCCCTGGCAGGACCTCCATGGTTTGGGTAACCCCATGGCCAACAAAGTGTGTGTTCTTCAGGTGTGTCATCTCTGTGGGCATCAAATCTCTGTCCTGGAGACTGCTGCTCCTCAGCACAGAACGACCATCCATTCTTCAGGTGTGATTTGTGCTCTTACAAATGGCTTTAAATTATTTCTGTGCAATTGGGCCCCAATTACGGAGTTGCAGATTGCTACAGAGAGATGTGGACCAGTGTCTTCCTGGCTGTGTACCAACTTACTAGTCACACCTCTGGGCTAGTTGCAAGCTATCCAACTAATCAGCTTTTCCACCATGCAACTGATTAAAAAGAAAAACAAAAAACCCCAACAAACCAACAACCCGAAACAACCCCATACAAGAAATCGAAAACTGGATAGTTCAGGAGTCCGCCATTAAATTTCACAGATAATAATATATTGTTGTTTTCAACAGTAAACTTTGAAGTGTTTTTACAGAGAGGTTGGGTTCACCACTGATATTTTGCAAATCAGGAATACAAAGCACTGAAGTTGACTGACATCCCTGGGGTTCCCAGAACCACAGAATAATTTAGGTTGGAAAAGAACTCCGAGATCACTGAGCCCTACCTTTGACTGATCACCACCTTGTCAACTAGACCAGGGCAAGATGGTGGCAGAGTCAGGAAAAAGACCTGAGACCCTAATGGAGCACCAAAACCACCAGTCAGGCTTCCAGTTTAATAGCTCTCTACTCGATAGGCAATTTTTAATCCATTCAACCTGCACCATATATTATTTTTCAATATTCTTTTGGAATCATTCATTAATTTGGAGTGAGTTTACTTGCAGTAATCAAAATGTCGCACTGCAGAAAGACAAAATCCGTACAGAATTGTACCACCCCAACCTTGCTACTTTTACCAAACCAACTTGCAATCCTGTCAAAAAATCACATTAAATTTGACAAGATTTGTTTTTGCAAACATATATTGAGTGGCATTAATTATGTTTTCCACCATTAATTCTTTATGAAATGAGTCTGAGCCAATCTATTTCATTATTTTCCCCAGAGAGAAGGAAGTCTGGCAATTATTTAGGTCACAAGATTGCCTTACTTACAGCCTTCTGAAAGTTCATGGTCCAAAACTTAATAAAAGCCACACTTAATTGAAGCCTCTACTTTTGTCTATTTATTAAAATGCTTCGACTTTTAACGTATTCCTCATTTCCTAAAGGGTAGAGGACTGCCTCCTGCCTTTTTCCTTTCCTTACCCTCTTATCTACACCCAGATAAGATCTCTGGTCCCTTTGGTGTGATTTTGGATTGTGCCTTTTACCAGGTAGATAGAAGGATTCATTTGGAAAGTTAGCCAGTAGGACTGCTCTTTGCTTTTAATGCTAATTCCAGTACTACAAACGTTCTCCCGATTTGCCCAGGGACACAGCGGATATCTCTAAGAGCCTCCTGCCTCATTTTACCTCTTAGTAATGTTGGAAGCGTATATTTTAGGAGCATTATGAGAACTAATTAGCAAATCTTTCCAAAACTGTGAGGCGAGTGCCTATTCCCTTCATGCAATCCATTTCCTTGCGATGTGCTCTGTTGAGGCAGAAGCCAGGATTCCTCTGTGGCACCCGCAGAGGATGTGTTGGAGGCAGTGGATCAATTACTTGCTCCGATTGCAAAGCCATGAGGCTCCTTGGGCAGCTCCCACTGTGCCAGCTCTGTCTGCAGGCAGGGGCTCGGTGCCCACGGACCAAAGCTGTGCTGGTACTCTGCCTACTGACGGGGCTGGGACAGGGACAGGGACTGGGACAGGGACAGGGACAGGGACAGGGACAGGGACAGGGACAGGGACAGGGACAGCACAGCACCAGGCCAGTGCTGACATGGCCCCGGCAGCTGACTGCCTTCAAGGGGAGACACACTTCTCTGTGCTCCTGCACACTCGGTGCTCATGGTCATGTTCAAACCCAGGATTGTGAGCTTTCTACCTGTTTGTCAGCTGTGAAAGAAAAAGGGGTTCTTTTAAGTGCAGCAAACTTCTTATCCATCACCTGAGCTTCCTTCAGCTTCCTGTACTATCCAAACCAGCTCTCCTCAAAACACTGTAAAGTTAGATTTCGCTCATGTAAAAAGCATTATACAGACTTCTGAGCAGTTCTCAATTATAATTCCAGGGATGGTTTACCTGATTTTTAGAGCAAATGAACAAATTGCACTTTGCTTTCCAGTACTGTAATACTTAGTTGGCTCTTGATTGAATGCAGGATGCACAGTTACATTAAGAATTAATACCTAGTTTTAATATGTTTTCAGTGTCCTCTACAAGACTGCTTTTCCATTGGCAACCTCAGTGCCTATAAAACCCAGACATACACTCTTTTCACAGCAGTAATCTTTCCTCGAAAATACAAAATGCTATTTCTTCTGAGATTGCATGTTAGCTAAAGGAAATGTGCTATGCACCAGGGGATTGATTAAAGGGAAGTATAAAAAGAAATGGGGGAGAGGGGGAAGAGAGGTTCTTTTCCTTAGGATTTCTTTTTATTATTATTATTATTCCTTAGAAAAAATCAGACTCCAAACATCCAGCTGAAAACCTGATTGGAAACAGAAATTCCAGCTCAGAATTCTGTGATGAGTCATGAGAACAATAGTTCAGTGCCTATTGCTTCCAGTTCCCTCCTAATGGCCAGTTTTCACATGTGGACCACCAGGACTAGGATCAAAGTTGCCTTCTTTTGGGAGTATTTTCATTATTGGCAAGGCATTCGCTAGCAGCACATCCACAAACTGAATCAAGAGGAGAAGTGAGAAGCAGAATAAATTGCTATATGGGGAAAAGCAGATTGAGTGCTCCTGACATGCTAAAGGAATAAAAATCAGCTCTCTGGAAATGTTTGATATATCTGTGAGAAATCCCTGTCTTGGGATGGACTCTGTAGGAGAGGGAATTAAATATCATATCCAAAAAAACAAATCAAAACCCCACTATAATGCATTTATTTCTTGAATCTCATTTTGACAGTCAGTTTCTTGATTTGCAGGAACCTGACTCACGATAATTAATTTCTTGACGTTGGCAATGACACAGATGCACCTAAATCTCCTTCCTTCTTACCTAGCTCAGCTATTGAAAAGAGACCCTGGAGGACAACAAAGTCACAGCAACCCAAACAGGAGCTCTCACAAGCATCATCTGGAGCACTTCTGAATGGTGGCTTTGCAGGCTTGTGGTTTTGGGTAGTGTAAAATATTCTTTGTAAATGGATCTTTGGTAAAAAAAACATTGCTTTGAAAAAGAAAAGAAAAAAAAGGGCTCAGAACCAAACTTTCATAAAATCAGTTAAGGCAGCACATTTAAAATCAACCATAATAAAAAGTAAGGTTAATGTTTGCCTTCGGCTGTAGGGACCTCAGTACATAACCTCAGTTCAGAAAGTAAAGAGACAGGACTGACTGCTCCTCGCTTTGTGGTTGCTAAGTGACCCCATGAACCAGGCTTCTGACTTTGTTCTGCTTGGTTTTGCAGCTCACAGGACTGGTTTTCTTGGCCATACAGTCTGTGGTGCTAATTCAAACCCAGTATTTCCTTACTCTTTTAGCAATGAGAGAGGGAAACATTTGCCCACCTGCTCTGAGCACTGGGAGGTTTCTACAGCACGCAGCCATTACCCAAGCAGCTTCCCCTGCAGAAAACGCTAAAACACCATATGCTGCAGCTTTATTGCAAAGATAATGAGCAAAGACAGCAGCACCAGAGCTGGTGCTTGAGAGCCCCTCGGAGCAGCTCCCGCCCGGGGAGCGGCTCTGCCCAGGAGCCCTTTCCCAGCCCGGGATCTCTGTGCTGGCACCTGGGAGATGCTCAGCCCCAGCACTAATCCCCGCAGGGACTCTGGGCACAGGGACCCCTCTTCTTGAAATGAGGGGACGCCTCACAAGCCTCTGCCACATGAAGAACTCAAAGAACTCACTCGCATGAGGAACTGAAAAGCTGCAAGCACCTTCCTTCTGACCAGCTGCTCCCAAATGTGAAGTTGATGATTTGGAGACAAAATGTCCCCCTGGCATATCCTATAGTTAATTACACATTTTTTTCCTATATAACAGTAGTCTGAACCTGTGCAAGATCTGTAAACAAGGTGTTATTGCTTAGCTCCTCCTTTGCCACTTTAAATCACGTGAAATTTGGGGTTTTATCACAATATTGCTGGGTTTTGACAACACACCCACAATTACTCTTTCCGTTTGGGGTATTTCACTCATTTTGGTTTGTGAAGTTTGTTACAATTTTTTATTCTTTTACAAAATGTCTGGCATTATGAAGAACAATTTTTATGTATTTCATGCTGTTAACCATGAAAAACATTCACGTATGTCTGGCAAGAAAGTTTTGTGAAGAGATTCCAGCTAAGTCCTAGTTAAAAGAACTTCATGTGTAATAAAGTCCTCAAAAATATTAAAAATCATATTTAAAGCATTCTCATAAAATGTGTATTGAGAAAAGACAAGTTAATTCTCAAAGGCTCCATTATTGAAGCAAAAATTAATATTTGTACTGTTTCTAAATTGGAATAAAATTGCAAGGATGCAAACACTATCCTATATCATAATCTATAAACCAGTCACAAATGTTAAATCAACTGTAAAAATGATTTAAAATCTACATGACTAATTTTATTAAACTGATTTAAAATCACATTTGTGCTACCTTCATTTATTAACTGTATTTCAGACAACACTGTGTTTATAATGGATTTGCATGAATACAGATATATATATGGAGAAGAAACTGTCTGTTAAAAGGGACAAGACCTTTCCTCCTCTGTGCATGTTTTCTTAGCACATGCTTGTGGTAAACAGAAATATACAAATTAAAGATGCAGAGGCCTTGTTAGGTTCTGCAGTCAATTCTCTGCAATTTTATGGTTGTTCTTTTCAGTTTGCTTATTCATAACACAATGATTTTCGTTCTTTGTTCCAAGCTTAGAAAGCACTTCACAAATATTAATTAATATCTGTAAAAAACTGTAGCCATTTCTAGTATCATTCTGGCTTTTTGCAGATGGGAGAATTGTGGGCATTTAGCTCTAGCACAGATCCAACTAAATCAACAAAGCTATTTCTGGTTTATTTTGGTGAAGCCAATTAGAATCAGCAGCTGAACTGGAGACAGATAAGAAAGGGTTATATGAAAATTTTAAGGAGCTCACAAGCTGTTGCTGGCTTTCCAATTATTATTTCAATGGGAGTTCATCCCATTGCGTGCCCCTCTGTGGGCACCCAGCCCCGGGAACAGGCAGGGCTCTGATGTAGTCCATCATCACCGCAGGGACCCATCCGTCTGTGAGCCCCTGGCAGGACAGGGAGCCTGATGCTGGGCACACGCGTGGTGCCAGGGCTCCTGGGTCTGTCTGTCCTCCCCAGGAGCTGCTGCTGTCTCTGCTGGCTGGTGGCACCAGGAGGTGACATTGCTCCCTGGTTAGTGCTGGTGGCAGAGACTCTGCTGCTGCCGTCCCGCAGCACCAAAATCAGCGCAAGTTTTCCAAGCGTTTATTACAGAAGAGGTGCAGTGTCTTCCCCTGTTCCTTCCAAACATCACAAACGTTCGGGAATAGGGAGAACCAAAATGCCAAACTCTGTGCAGGGCACGCGGGGAGGGTTGGGCACGGGCAGGCAGGAGCAGCCCATCTGTGCCCCATCTGAGGGGGGCTGGCTCCAGCCTCTGTAGGGACCCCACCAGCCCCAGCTGGCCCCGGGCACATGGTGAGCAGCCCCCAAGGGGAGCAGTGCAGTTGAGTGTTGGCTGAGGCTCAGGAGTGTGTCCCTAAGCTGGATCCTAAGCATCAGGGCAGCCTTTCCCCTTTGCTCTGCCCTTTCCATTCTCCATGAATGCCGTGCACTGTGAGCTCTTCCCAGGAGGGCACGCACGCTCTCAACACCAAGGCGTGAACCACCTTCAACAAAACAGATTTTCTAGAGTTTCGGCTGAATAAACCTATTCAAGTGAAATTATGCTGGACCTATCTGTGCCCTACTGGAGGACAAAAAGCCCAGTGTCACATCTGACTTCTTAAATCTGCAGATTTCAGCAATCGTTTCTTTCAAGCGTTATCTCCTCACCAGCGCGTACTGACCTTAGATATAAGGAACAATCAGCGGGATTCATGCAGATAAATATTCTGATGCACTTTATCTTAGAGGAGCTGCAAACATGTTTGCAAGACAGACACAGTTACTGCTCCTTCAAGACTCCATATGACCTTTAACATCATTTTCCACAAAAGTTAATTTCTGTGATTAATGCAATATACTAAAACCCATAAATCTGATCATTTGAAGGATTCAAATTAGGAATTATTGACAGCTGATAGAACAGAAGTGCAGAGATGAGGCAGATTTTCTCATCTGTCCATCTAAATGTTGGAATATGTATTGATTAAAATATGACATGGTATAGAACCCACCATAAATCTAAAATCTATTAGATTAACAGAGGCATTCAATTAACATAAAATGACAACCTAAGAAAAAAGCCATGAATGGGGGCCTATCTCAGTTTGTAATATTTTAACCTATCTATCTGGGCAAGTTTTGAGGTAAACAGAGATGTGTGCCTGGTTTCACCTCGGCTCAGTACCTGCAGGTATAACCTGAACCCTCAGGTGAAATGTAAGCCCTTGTGTTCTGGCTTTCCAATTGAAAATGCTTACATATTTAAGCTGAGCATAAGGTACAAAATGTATCTTATTACAATAATGCCACCATTTTCAAAAATGACCACAAAGGTCTTTGTTATGCACGAATCTCCTGGACCTAGAAAGTCCCTTCTATTTGAAGTTACTTCAATTATTCCTTCCATCAAAAGCTGAAATATCACTAAATGCAACAAGAGCATTAACAGAGGAATGAACTTTCCAGGTAGAAACCATGAAAACAACACACACACATAAAGCAGAAGAGTCCTTCTGTGAGCAGTGACCCCAAGTAACTCTCAGCCCTTACATATGTTACTCAGCAAAGTCCAGCTGCAGAAACATCTGGACTCTACAGGTGCAGATTTTATCCCACTGGGCCCATAAAAATCTTGTAAGGAAGTACAAAATTTCCCACCACCTAGACCAAAGTAGGCTGCCCAGAGCACCCAGAAGAAATATCTTGAAAGAAATAAGTAGGTAAATTTGAGCTTTCTATTCCCTACTGAAAGTAAGGAAGCCGGTGGAGTGGCATGGGAAAACAAATGCCATATGAATGGCCTGGTGTCATGGGCACAGAGGAGGCTCAACAAGCCTCACACTTGCCTGGCACTGTTGCCAAATGTTTGCCCAAGCTCTGAATGGCACAAAAAAACAATCTCAGTGATGAGAGGCACATTTTTTTTTAATGTGCAACTGGTCGGGACTGGGAGGCCTTGCACTGGATAGGCATGGAAACGTGAGGGGAGCACTGGGATTTGGGTCAGAATATCGCAGGAGGTTCAGGTTTGCTTCCCACACGCACTGCTCGTTTGTGGTATCATTCCATTTCAGCTGGACTTAGAACTGTTCACACTTCAATCAAGCTCTCAGACCTTTTGTAAGTCTGGGAAACGCTGCCCACATTGTCAGATACTACCTAAAAGCTCGGTTTTCATGCCCTGCCTCGGAGCACTTGTATGTGCAGGAAGGCAAATCCTCTTCCTGTGCAGGCTCAGGGGTTCCATGGAGAGAGCCCTGGATGACTCCCAGTGCCCCCGTGCCCGGCTGCTCCGCTCCGGCCACGGCATTCCCGGTACGGCTGCGGTTCAGCTGCCTGAGCCCGTCTGTTCTTTCCTCCTTCTGGCCAACTCATCCTACCCCAGCCACCTTTTGCCAGCCTTATTCTTCACAGTGATCAATAATTACCTTTCTCTGCTCCCACTGATGGCTTCTGGAAGGGGCAGCCTGATGTCACCGTAGCAATTGAAACCATAATCTGTGCTCTAATGAGTATTTGTCCAGGGTTCACAACGGCAAATGGGAAAGCGTTAACCCAAAATCCCTGCAGAAGTTGACAGGGAAAGGTTGGCTGGCTGGAGCTATACACAAGTGGTGAATTCTCCCAAGAACAAAATTACTATGTATTATTAGTCTGCATATTATGTTCACATTTTAAAAGATACTAATTTTCTCTCTTTCTCTCCTTTTCTCCAAAGTACCACTATTTAGGACTATAGATCCATAATTGCTCAGGAAAGCCATTGTCTGTGTTCTCTTAATATGTCCATTATATTTAATCTATCCTCAAGCCTCTATTCAAATGTAATTTGTTAATATTTTTATTATAAAATTTTGTCTTTTCTGTGAAGCTAACTTTCATATTACATTTTCCCCTGAAAGAGAAATTCAAGCTCTCAACAAAGAATGTTGCAAACCAGCAGTATGTGAAACCAGCAAGCTCAAAACATATTTTTTTAAAAAAAAAGAGGATTTGTTACATCTTCAAATTATTTATATTGTTTACTCGTAATAATTATCAATAGTTGATTGAAAAATTGCTGTTACGAACTGAAAAAGCAGGCTTTTGTTCTAAAAAACATGGAGGATTTCAACAATTCTTTCAACAGCAATCCCAGTTTTTTCACACTCAGCACCTCAACATAACTGGTTTTCTCCACCACAATCAGCAGAGGAAAAAAGGTTGTTTAATGGATTGGGATTCCAGATGAAAAAACAACGTTGCTGAAAATTCTCTAATCAATCCTACTGAATGAAATCAGGAGGAAGGAGTGAAAAAGCCTTCCTTGGAGAAGGTCAGTGTGAGCAGCAAGCTACAGATGTGCCAGGAGAGCTCCTGATGGAGCGAGATTGCCAACCTTGTCCAGACACAGCTGGTCCAGCCTCTACAGACAAGATCTGTTCAAGTGCCCAGACTTCTGCACATTTTCATAAATCAAACTAAAACCACCCAGTCGGAGTTTTTTCCTACATTCTTATGCTTATAGGAGGCCAAGAACCAAGTAAGTTCACAATTAGTAAAAAGGTAGTTTAACTGTGGCTTCACCCCCAGAAAACACCCAATATTTAGTTCTGTTGAAAGTTGTACAAAGTTGTGTTGTGGTGAGTCAACTAAGCAAAATAACTGCTGCAAATGGAATAAACAGGTAAGCAAAAACGTCTCACAAACAAATCATTTGCTAAAAATACACCACTCCTTTGGACTGAATGTCTTCTGTACAAGCACAAGCAGGCTGAAACAAAAAGTGAACGTGATCTGTTCACAGGGATTTTGGCAGCAGAGCCGTGCTGGGGTCACACTGACCCTCTGTGCATGGCCAGCTGAAAACTCAGGAGAGCTTTCTCCTTTGGAGAGAGACAGAGGCACAGACCAAAACTGAGATCCTGACAGGTTTGCTGCAATGCCTGCTAACAACCTGGGATGCTCTCGGCTCTTGTGCCTCCTCCACAGGGATGAGCCCCTGGTGGGAGCAAGTCCCCAGCAACCCCGGAGCCCTCCATGCAGCCAGGCACCCAAGGACAAATGCACATAATTCTCACTGTACTGACATCAGAGCTAAAGGAACATATACATCCAGTATAAAATCCCGCTTTATGCTGTGTGGAAATGGATCATTACTTTTCACCTGGAAGGATCTGCCAAGAATTGCTGTAATTAGGAGGAAAAAAATGAATGGGGAATCACCATGAGACACTGTATTCTCATAGCTCGAAAAGTGCTATTTGGAGCTTTGAATGTAGCACCTCTTTTGTGTTAGGGGGTGGTTAAAATTGTACATGACTTTCACAGCAAAGGTGGCAGGAATCCATTCCTTTACCCACTGAAGTAAAGAAACACCAGTGACAAAGCTAGTGTGCAGCACTGACGCTCTGTGACTCTGAGTTTCTGTGAAGAATAACATGAATCTGGAGCACCCTCTTGCACAGCACTGATTCACCTGAGTCTTAAACACAGAACCTGGTGGAAGCCAGAGATACTTCGGGAGCAAGGTGCTCGTTTCCTCATGCTGCCTACAAGAAAATGTCATTGTCATGCCCATCTACAGCAGCACTTGGTGTGGATGATGCCCACCCGGGCTGCAGCAGCTCAGGTTTCCCTGCTCCCATCTCCCATGGGAGCAAATACACAAATAACACAAACTGGGGAAGGAAAACCTGGTGTAGTAAGAACGTGGCTTTGGCTCATTTCTTTAACAAGAAAAAGAGAGTTGAGCAAGAAGCAGAGACCAAACCCTTCAGACCAGCAGTGCTGCAGAAGGCCCAGCTGTCTGGTGAGGTGGTCTTTGGGCACCCTAAACAGAGAGGCTCCTGCCACCCCTGGGTTGTGGCCACAGAACTGGCTCCAGCTCCGAGGGCTGAGTCCCAATGGGTCTGGGAAAGGGAATCAAAGAAGATCTGTGGGGTTGCAATTCTAAGAAGGATGGATTTTGTTCCTGGCACCATATGACTCCTCTAGAAACATACAGCAGAATACCTTCAAGGTGAGAAGGCAAGCAAGGTGACCAGGGAGGGGAAAATAAATGAGTGAGCTGTAGCAGCAGGGACTGTGGAGCACCAGAAAGCATGCTCAGGGGGGAAAGGAGGATGCCAAGGAAAAGAGCTGCCTGTCTGAGGCAGCTCTGGGTTTACAAAGACCACCTGAAGTTGAGCTGGCAGGTGTACAGGGATGAGCTCAGCTCTTGACAGAAAGATGAGACATCATACATTGTGTATAATTCCAACTGCACTAACTTACATCAGTATGGAATTTAATTTGAATAATGTTAACAGTCTCTCAAACCCTTCAGAAGAGAAGTAGTTTAATGTCTGCAACATACACTAATACTGGAAGAAAAATGACATGCTATTGTGTGTTCAGACATCCACAGTATTTGCTATTTGTTTGGAGTTTTATGGACTTGGGAAGACAGATGGAATTTTTTTTGTTAGAGCAATGCAAATGATAGCAACATTACTGGATGCCTTGTAGGAAGTCTCAGCGTGATAGCAAAGCCTCTAGATGTGAAATGTAAATTGAAATTAAGCTTTTCCACTGAAGAAACACAAACTAGATTGAGTATGTCTTAGGAAAAAAAAATCAGCAACTTTCCCAGATGACTGAAGGCACACTTCACCACAACACTACCTTGATGCAATGATCATGTTCTTGACCCCAGAGAGGGAAACCTGAGCACCACGTGTCCCACCACACCTGCCCAGAAGCTGCCACACTGTGAGAGCAAGAGGTGTTTTATTGGTTATTTAAGTTCAAAGTGTGGATATTGTCAAGACAAAATTGTCCTTCGCCCAGCGTTTCATAATTCACTTGGGAAAAAAAGCCTGCAGCCCTTAGATTTTGGGGTGCAGCTGCCAGGAGGAGATGGCTCCTCAGACTGGTGCAATGGGAAGCTGTTTCCTGTGCTCCTGAGTGATGCCCCAGGCACCTCTCAGCCCCGTGTCGGACACCCAGGTTCACCCAGCCGGCTGCAGGGAGCGAGTCCGGCCCGTGTCAGACACCCGGGTTGGCCCAGCCGGCTGCAGGGAGCGAGTCCGGCCCGTGTCAGACACCCGGGTTGGCCCAGCCGGCTGCAGGGAGCGAGTCCGGCCCGTGTCAGACACCCGGGTTGGCCCAGCCGGCTGCAGGGAGCGAGTCCGGCCCGTGTCAGACACCCGGGTTGGCCCAGCCGGCTGCAGGGAGCGAGTCCGGCCCGTGTCAGACACCCGGGTTGGCCCAGCCGGCTGCAGGGAGCGAGTCCGGCCCGTGTCAGACACCCGGGTTGGCCCAGCCGGCTGCAGGGAGCGAGTCCGGCCCGTGTCAGACACCCGGGTTGGCCCAGCCGGCTGCAGGGAGCGAGTCCGGCCCGTGTCAGACACCCGGGTTGGCCCAGCCGGCTGCAGGGAGCGAGTCCGGCCCGTGTCAGACACCCGGGTTGGCCCAGCCGGCTGCAGGGAGCGAGTTCTGCCAGGACGGGCACGGCCCCGCAGCGAGGGATCAGCGGCGCCCGCTTTGAACGGACCTCAGGCAAAAAAAAACAAAAAAAAACAAAAAAAAAACAAACAAAAAAAAAACCAAACAAACAAACAAAAAAACACCCAGAAAAACAAAAACAAACAAAACCCGCCCTCCCCCCCAAAAAAAAGAAAGAAAGAAAAAAAGAAAAAAGAAGTTGTTCCTCCTTGTTCGTGGGTTGTGAGCTCCCTCTTGTGGCTCTCTCGAAACTTCCAGCCGTTTACCAGCTCCCTGGAGCCCGCAGCGATGCCGAGCCCCTCCGAGCTGGCACGGCTGGTTTCCTACGCACCACCAGTACAGCTAGCTTTCATCCCAGTAACTTGCTTCTTTACATCTCGAGTTCTATTAAAACCTTAGATAGAATAAATGTACGTTCTCTGTACGCACTCCGAGCCCACAGCAGCTCAAACGAAAGGGTGCAGCTGAAGCATTGCCCTGTGCAGGAAAGCCCTTGACCTGCCCTGCTGCACACCACGCAGGACCAGGGGAGCATGGAATGTCCTCTGCCAGCTCTCTTGGCTGCTGAGGGGTCCCTGGTACCCCCTCACCTCCTGGATGCTCACAGGGGAGCACTCCTCTCCTTCAAAATTCAGGTCAGTGAGCACAAGAGCCCTCCTTCATTTCTGGGTTGCCCCCAGACTGAGCCAGCAGCCCTGCAGGGATCTCATCCTTCCCTGACCTAACCCACCTCTGAAATCAGATTCCTCTGGCTGATCGGGAAACATTTGCATTACACCAGTGCGAGGCCCTGTGTTTTGCCCAGTTATCCAATTTTCTTTCTGAAGTAGCCAATTAGGCAATTTTTCGGGGAGAGGAAATGGAACTGCTGTAGATGGTTTCTCACCAGCCCCTTGTAACCAGGGTGAACCTTGCTGTACCGTTTGCTGCTACCACAGCCACGAAGTGCCCACTGAATCCTCTTGCTGCAGGAATCCTGGTGCTTCAGCAGCTGCCCCAGTCCTGACCCTGGGGCTTCCCTGAGCAGCAGCTCAGCCCGCTGGCAGCATCTTACAGCAGCAGATGCTTTTACATCTACCACAATGGCTACAGAAGGGTTTCTGGGACAAAGAAAGATATAAAAAAGCATGGCTGAAGGACAGGTGGCCCTATAATATTTTATTTTTACACAGGAGCATAATTTACTTCCATAAGAAGTCAAAAGGAAGGCTTTGCAGCAAAAGAAGAAAATCTTCACCAGGAACACGGACAAGACTTACCTGTGGTTCAACTCAAACTAACTCCTGTCACTATACTTTCATTTTGAGTAAAGTCAGCTAAGTTTCACCAAGAAAGAGAGGGAAACAGAACTATGATATCCATAAAGTACCTTACAACACCTACTTCCAATAAAACTGATCAACATGGGGCATTCGAAAGTGATCAAATGTCAAGGCATTAAATACATATAAACAGTTCTATACTGAATATTTGGCAGGTTTGAACCCAAATATCATGGAAAGGGTCCTCTCTTGAGTGTACCCTTCTAGGAACTGCTTCATATGAAGATGAGAGAGGTGTAAAATGCAGAAGAAGAGTGGAAATGTTGCAAGACATGCTGCAGAAATTAGCTCTTGTTTGACAAGTGATCATGTTTCTTTTACAAAAACTAAATCAAAAAAGTCTTCACACTACAATCCACAGCTGAGTTTCTTCGCATGCTTGTTGGATGTCACTCCAAAAGCATATAAGCCAGACAAGCAAGCCTGACAAAACATAGATATGTAATTCTTCATTCAGACACAGAACTTTTGCTAAATAAGAAAAGATGGATGAGTGGCTGCAAAGAAATGCGTGTCCTCCAAAGGGGAGGCCACCAGGCTAAGCAGCTCAGTACATCTGAAATCATGGGAACTATCCAAAAGTCTAAGTGCAGTTTCTATGAAAACCTCTGATACTCTGCAGCTAGAATATTATGTGCCCTTTTTTCCACATCCATCCTAACCACAAAGTGCACGTGACATGACTTTGCGTGCATCATGTGAGTTAAGGGCACATTAGCATTCGGAGACCTCTGCCTTGTAATGAAAAGAAGGAATCAAAACATTCAAGTTACACAAGAAAGAAAACTTATAAAACTGCCATCTCATGAATGTAATTTATTTGTTTGGAAAGACAAAGGATGAAACATTCCCACAGACTCACAAAGTCTCCGCAACCACAGGGCAGGGAAGCACATGAATATGCCAGGCAAGAAGTTTTCAATCCCTGGTGCCCCAGCTAACAAAGGGGAAGGAAACTTCTCAACCAATTGTGTTCTTCCCACTCTGAATTTCAGGGACCTATGAGAAACCCAGAGATATAGTCACAAGATTTTCTGTAATAGACAGGAGATCTCAGATAGCCTTCAATCAGTTTTATCCACCGTATCAAATACAATCACATTTTCTCATTTCATTTCATTACAAAAAAAGAACATCCAGTATTTATATATTTCTTGGGCTAACTGTTCCTGCATTGAAGCTGAAGATACCCTCACTCAATGTTTTATTTGCAAGCCTTTGAGAGGAGGAGATGTGAAACTTGTAAGCAATGCCACATGCCTAAGTATTCAGTAAAAGAGTGGTCCTTAGGCAGGTCATTGCACTGCCAAACACTACAGGTCACATTTAGGAGTAGGATGCCAACTCTGGGTGACTCATATCTCATGGAGCTGAAAAAGTGGAGGATGAATTAATAGATAATAACTGCCTCTGATGCCTAGGCATCACTACAGCCAAATGATTTTTGTCATTCTTCTCTTACTTACTACAGCCCCACTCTAAATAAAGATGTGCTTCTTCAAATGTGGATTTAAAAAGTCAGAGCTGAAGCAAAGGTGCCCAGATAGCCGGATGTGTGTGTACACAAGTCCTGAACAGACAGAATCTCACAAAACAGGACAACTCTCTCAGTGAGGAATCAGAACAAACGGCATGAGGAGAACCTGGCCATTGATGTGGAAATCAGATTAACTTTTGGGGAAACACCTCACAGAAGTAGCTCCTGATTCTTCAATCAGCCCAACTGAATTGCTTTCCACACTGGCAGAGAAACTGGTGGGACATGAGTGCCAACAGGGGACAGCTCTGAGGTGTGTTGTACCTGTAGCATTTGGGAGTCTCCATCTGTAGACCACAGAATCACTTTCGGTGACATTGGAAAAGTCTTGCAAGATCATCGAGTCCATCCTATGACTGAATCCCACTGTGTCAACCAGACCATGGCAATGAGTGCCACATCCAATCCTTAAACACCTGCAGGGGCAATGATTCCACCACCTCCCTGGGCAGCCCATTCCAATGTCTAATCACCTCTTCTGTGAAGAAATGCCTCCTATGTATAACCTAGACCTCCACTGGGCTATGCCCTATTGTCCTATAGCTAGTTGTTGGGAAAAGAGGCCAAGCCCATCTGGCTGCAGCCTCCTTTCAGGTTGTTTTAGAGAGTGGCAAGATCCCCACTGAGCCTCCTCCTCTCCAGGCCAAACATCCCCATCTCCTTCAGCTGCCTCTCACAGGATTTGTGCTCCAGACATTGTCTGGCATGCACGTGCATGCAGGCAGAGATTGTTTGACATTCCTGGCTACCAGGAGCACAGCCGGGGCAAGGACACGCTCTGTGTCCCCGTGCCTCCAAACCTGCCAGGGCTCATCTGCAAGCAAGTGCTGAGTGCTCTTTGGTAAAGCTGGCATGGCATGGAGCTGGGCACGGGGCACTGTGCTGACAGCAGAGAGGAACCAGCTAGGGCACAGTGAAAGTGTTACCAAGCTGCTCCAACCCCAACTGGACACCCAGACTGGCACATAGACATGTACCTATGTCTCCTGAGATAAGGTGATTGCAGGATAACCTATCTGAATACAGCATACAGACATCCTAAGAGCTTGAAAAAATGGCCTCTAAATACAAACAATCTAGAAATACTATTTAAAAAAAATATTAATCCCTTTTGTCTCATCTTCTTTCAAAAACTCTGGTTACCAGAAACAGGCAAAATTAAGTTTAGTGAAAAGTGACCTCACTACCAGGAGGCTCCACCATGGTCATGGCTCACAGGGTCACCTCTTGCCCAGAGTAGCAGTAATTCCTTCTGGAAAACAATTTTTTGCAGGGAGATTTTTTTTTTAAGAATGGGCTGCTTCAAAGAAGAAGGGAATCAAATGCTGAATCCATTAGGGATGAGTCGTAGAGTGAGCAAAGGCAGCAGGGAGGGATTCTTCTTCCAGTGAACTGGCAGAATACATAGCCAAGATGTGGGTTACTCTCTTCTCAGCAGAGCAGCAAGTTCAGACCAGGCCTCCTACATCCTGGATAAGTTTTCTAACAGCTCAACCAGCAGATAAAAGGGCTGTCATCTCCTCTGCTCTTCTGACAGTCTGGCCCTGCACAGCTTTTGTGCTTTGCTTTTTTCCTTATTTCCCCCCTCCCTAAAATTGCCTCATTTCACACAAAGCACAGCACTTTCTATGTTTCATACTATTAAGCAAACTAGAAAAAGAAGTACTTTTTGGTTGAGATTGGTCTTTTTTCTTTTCTTTTTTTCTGCAAGACAGCCAAACCAAAAAGTCAATTGTTAGCACAGTCATAATAGGGACAGCAGTCTGCACTCAGCATTGTGGGTTAGAAAGCAGAGTAGGCCAATACCACATCCCCAAATTCAATTCCCACTTCCAAATTTGGTGAAAGATGAGATCCATAATGATAGGGAATCCTGGATCCAAGGACCTGTAAAAATCCTGCTGCCTCTAAATTTGATCTCAGCTTCACGGCTCAGGTCCCAATCGAGTGCATGCCCACATTTGCTACATGAACTTTTGCTCCCTCCCCAACTTGATTAAGAGCAAAGAAAGTAACAGATGGATCCATGCTGTTCCTTTGTAGCTGGGAGATTAATGTTTGCATTGCATCAGGCTGCTCGCAGCACACAAGGGAACGCCGCCGTTGTCCCTGCCACTGGCACCTGCACCCGCTGCCTCCAATCCGTGCCCGAGGCAGACGGGCTATGTAAGGGAATGCAGGCACTGTTTTCTTTGGGCTTTAAATATCCCAATGCTTCGGAAGCATGACACAGTGTGAAAAATGGCCGTGCCTCGAATAGCGAACTTCGCTGCGCTTTGCCACTCACCGATGGCAGCTCACGCTCTGCTGTGCATCACTCTGCTAAAAGGCTGTCACCCAGCGTGTCCTAAAGAAGGGTGTCAGTAAACAAACGTGGGGGCTTTCTCCAGCGTGCTCAACCCGTGGGTAATATCAACACGAAGCCAGGATGTGCTCCAAATCTGCACCAGTAGAGCTAGAAGTCAGCTTCTGCCACTTGTCAAGGAAAAAAAAAGAGATCCAGCCCAGCTCTGCATTTGGCTCAGATACCTCAGCCACAGGCAGCTCGCCCCCACATGCCACCTCCCCAGGCAGCAGACAGGAGCTGCATCTTCATATTCGTGGCCGGGGTCTGACAAAGCAGTGGCACAGTATCAGTGGTGATGAAAAGCGGTGGTTTTGTCTGTGCTATCAGGATTAGATGCTGTGGGTGCCAAGCTGCAGGAGCCTGCAAAGCCTCAGCCCCTGGCCCTCCCGGATCCAGCTGAATAGGGCTTTGAGTAACTTGCGACTTAAAATCTCAGACAAAAACCTAAAGATGAGCTGAAGCCCATATTTACTCAGAAGGTTGTGTTATTCCCTGTGGCTTTTGCTGACTTACCCAACAGTTAGTTAGAGCTTCCCATCCCCAGTGCGAAAGCCACTGTTTCCCCCTGGGCGTTATGACAGGTTTTTTTGTGCCATGTCCTGGATCTCCAGCTGATTAAAGAAAAATGTATTCAGAGAAGCCTCCTCCTGGCTGAGCCAGGCCAGTCATGATGGGCTGGGAGGCTGGACACTGAGGTGACGCTGGGGTGACACCAGGGAGGGCATTGGGCGGGCTCAGGGGCTGCAAGGCTTGAAGAAGAACTCACCAAAAACATTTATTCCATCTCCTCTCTGTGAAAGAGGACAGACTTTACATGATTTACTGAGAAATCTGTGAATTTTAATAACTGCTCCCATTTATTGGGACAGCTATCATACTGTATCTTTTGCAGCTGTTTAAAAACAGGGCTTTCAAATCAGTTTCACCATAGACTCAAAAAAAGCCTAAAACAAAATCGAAAACCAAAAACCAGCCATATGCCTACTTGACCTAGGATACATAAACCTGTTGTGCAGTCCAGAGGAGGGATTACAGCATTACTTTTTAGTAAGTTCCTTTTCATATGGAAATTTCTTTTCACAGTAAAGCTCTGTATTTAATGGCATCAACATAAAAAACATCCCTATTTTTAGTTCCCTGATCGTGGACATATAGATTTTTATAGTGTCTGCAAGCATACATTAACGTTAATTTCCCCATTCTCCTTTGTACTTTGTTAATGTCACAATCTGCTGTAAAACCTTGCCAAGTTTCTTAACTGTCATGTTAATTCCGAGACCCAGTCTGCACTCTCTGACATTTCAGGACAGAACATGGCAGTAAAAATAGATTAAAACAGCTTATAAGTATTATAAAATCTAGAACTTTACAGATGGTGGAATTATATCTCCTGAATGGAAATTTTAGCAACTCAGAACACAATAATATTAGAATAGCCTATTGATTTCTAAGACAAATATTTTCAGAAGTAACGTAATGGTGTCTGAATAGTGGGCAAAGCCCACAAAAATGTAGGAAAGTTGAGTGGGTTTTTTCTTCCTATTTTAAAGCATCACTGTGAATGTGCATATCGTGTTGGTGCTAGTATTAAGTTTCAAAGCTTTTCTGTGCCATATAAATAAAGGACATAATAAGATCTTGATTTTATTCATGGTTAGTTCAAAGTTCACACAAATTATTTCACACAGGGGATTTGTCTGAGGGTTTTGGCATTATAGAAATGCATTAATGTACTTTAGATATTAAATGACAATGCCACATGGTAAGAAATTTGCACGAATGAACAGGAAATTAGACACTGTTTCTTTTTTTTAACTGATTGCTAAAGAATGCGCTGTTTGAACATGGACTATCCATTTCAAAGGGAAGCTTTTGCTGATTTCAGGAAGTTTAAAATCAGCTAATCAGAAAGTAATACAAAGTTAGAGTTAAATATTTTTTAAAGGAAACTGTTTCTTTAAAAAAAATCCTTTCCCCTTTTCTTTAAGGAGTACTTATTATTTCCATCATCCTTGTTGAGTTGTTGATGAATAGCTCACATCGTTTGCCAAGCTCCACCCTCTGTCTTTTTTCTAAACCCTTTACTCATTATTTGCTCAGTCTTTTTCCCACAGCCTAGACAGCCTGTCAAGGCAGCTTAAATAAAACACTGTATTAACATTAGGAAATGGCATTCAGTTCCCAATTGATCTCCTAATACTTTATGTTGAAATGATAATTGGTACAGTCTTCATTGAAAAAAAAGAGAGAAAAACTACTTTTCAGTCACCACAAGGTATTATCTTAGCTAATGTATTCACAACCAAACAGATACATTTTTAAAATCTCCCCATCTGCTGGAGACTGCAGTTCACAATTCTTTTCAGCTGACATAATCCAGATTGATTCGTTCAGCAGATAAAATTCAGGCCACTTCTGCCCTTTATAGGAGCAACATAATACCAGTCTTTATTCAGTAACAATGTAACATAATGGGATCGGAATGTGCAAAATGACTGTTCTTAAATTACTGTGACACACAAGGGTCCAACACAAGCTGTGGTTTAATGTAAAAAATCATTAGGCACAGATTACTAAAGTGGTCCTGCATTAACAAGGTCAAACCAAGACGGTTTCTGATATTTTTCACGAAGCAAAAAAAAAAAAAAATTTGCTAATATCTAGATTATGAATGCATTTTTAAGAGGGGAAAAATCTGCAGGTTTTTGAGGTTTTTTTCCCATGAAGAAAGCGCTGTTTATTCAATAATGAGTGCAACAGTTAAGGATTCTATAAAGACCTTTTCTGCAGAGCCAAGTTAATCTATTACACACTGAAGCGCACACACAAAAAATCTAAATATCAAAAGGTTGTCAAGAGAGTTGCCAGAAACGAATATTTTTGTGCACTGCTATATCAAACAAATTTTGAAGACTGTCAGATTATTATTAACCCATTATAGCACTTTACTTTTGATGTAGCCAGACACCACTAGAAGGAATTTAGCAAGGTTCCGCACCACTTCAGGGGTTTTGCATCTTTGTAAATCATCAGTATTTAACGATACATCTCTCATAAGCTCACCCATCAACCTTTCTGCACAAAAACAGCCAAAGTGAGGAGACACAGTAAATTCCGTCCTCGATAGACAGGTCCTTGCACCCTGAGATTCTGATGGCCATCTCAGATAGTTTAATATACGCATTTTCTTTGTGCAGTTATTTCTTCCTACCTGATACAATCAAAAATTTGATAAGTATTACTTAAGAAACACACTATATCTCACACATTGAAATAAAAGAATAAACTGCTATATTTCCCAACCTATCAAAAACTCTGCTGGTGTTTTCCTCTTGCCTTTGATTTGGAGGCTCATGGTGAATGAAACCCAGCATTTCAGACAGGAGCTCAGCTTGCTTGTGCAAGGCAGCCAGTTTTGGCCCTTAATGGAAGTTAGCCCAAAAGCATCATAGCTCAGCTCCTGGGAGGAAAGGTGATACTTAAAAGAAAAGAATAAGCCATTTCTACCCTGGTTTGTATCTGGAGGTCCAGATCAGGTGCCTCTCATGGGAACGGAAGGGTTAAATTCCCCACATTCCACTTTCCCATTTTGACCTTGTAAACAGTGAAAGTAGAGTTTTGCTGCCCCTTACTACTGTGCTAAACTGCTAGAGCTGGACAATTGTTGAAACCACAGGCTTCAGTTTAAGCTGCAGCTCATTTGTGCTGAGTGTACAGGCAACAGCTGCATTTTAAACACGTGTCCGTGGAAGGGAGACTCCCATTTGCATGACACATCCTCATGTGCCCATTGCAGACACCTACAGAAACGGCCCCCAGAAGCTCAGCTAGAGGATGACACCTAGCAGACTCTAAGGATAGCTAGGGAGGAATGGTTTGGTTTAGAAATTCAGTGTGAACATGTCCAGATTCTCCATAAAGGTGGGCAGTGGTCACACCCTGGCCCTGCCAAGGATGGCCTTCCACTGGCACAGCACCAGGTGTCCACAGTACTACAAAAAAATCAAAAACTGCTCTCATGAAACACTTTCATTCGAAGAATTCCCCCACTTTGCATCATTTTCCAACAAAACACTGAAAGATTTCCCAGTCAACTCCATCCAAAGCAGTGTGAAAAGTGAATTTGTGAAAGCTCATAGCCAGACCATAAAATAAGCTTGTGTCTTCTGACTAACAAATGTATTTAAATGACACATGTTCTGCTAAGGTGAACCTCATAACCACAGAAGATTGTAGTTTTAAAAAGTAATGAAAACTAACTGCATTCCTCCAAGAGTCTTGGAAACTCATTACAATCAAATATTTACATATTCTAGTAAACTTAGGATGTCAATTTTGACTACACAAATCCAATAACTGAAACATATGGCCTTGAAACCTGCAATCAATATGAACCTTTTAGAGCCCAACTTCAAAAAGTTATATCAAATATATATTCGATGAGAAGAAGGTTAATTGACTAATTGATTACTCAGTTACAATTAAGTGCTCTTCAGATATCTTTGGGAAATACCGAGATATAATAGTGATAGATATTTATTTGTTTATCAGCTCCCTGATTTATAGCTATCATTTATTTTTTATTTCCTAAGTCAATTTTTACATTTATGTATTTTAACAATATAGTCCCCGGTGAGAATCAATATACATGTTTTTTTCACCATAGGGCTATCAAAAGTTAGCCTAGAAATCCATATCTACCAATTCAGCCAATTTCAGTGTAGATTTCAGCCTGATAAATACCTTGCTAAAATATTCAGACTGTCTCCAGATGGCAGTTATGGAGAGAGAACATGAAATATTTGTAGCAATAAAGGTTAACCAATACTAACCGTGCTGATAAACTCTGAACTTAACAACAGTTAAGAGAAAAGATGGCCCTTGGGGAAAAAAAAAAAAAAGGCAAAGTGTGCTGTTTGCATGTTTTAACAAAGTACTATTTCTTATCAAAATACAAACACATTCATAAAAGTCCCACCCCTACGGCAACAGCCAAGAGGATCTTTGGGATCTCTGGGGCATTTTAAAGTTGACTAAACGATAAATCGGATAGAATCAAGCCTTCAGAGCTGTCTGTGCAGAAGAATACTGTTAACTCTTTAGTAGTATTAACATTGTTTAAAATTTATTTAGCAATGGCACCCATGTTCTCAGTAAGGTGGAGAACATTGTTGTGTGACACTGTGCAAACACACATTATTTCTAGATACGTACGAACACTTACAAGAAACCCATCATCTGGTGATGAGCTAAATAAGGCTGGGGAAGATTTATTAAAATATGTTAAATTCCTCTGGAGATGGTAAGATAAATTACAAAAACCTCACTGCTAGATGCGAAGGCTTTCAACTCTGCATCCGCCTCGGAGACATTGGGTTAGCTACCACAAAACACTGCTCAAATGGCCACGGACACAAAGCCTCCTATCTTTGAGGGTAGAACTGGAGTTACTTCAAAACTTGAGCCTTCTCTCTCACAGATGGCAGCTCTATACATGGTGTATAATAAAGAAAGGTACTATGTTGTTGAGGCAGTATTTCAAATATTTTTGATTGGTGTCTCAGATTACAGCATGTAGTGATAAGGATGAGGAAAATAACTTCACATTCTCACTGAACAATAAAATCTTATTTTTGTGACTTTCCTGTAATTACAAAGGTCCAGAAAGGGATGTGTTTCAGGGGAGATAACTTGAGTGAGTCATGAGGAAGACTGAGAAAGAAAAATTCACACTTTCCTTTTCTTAGTGCAAGTACCTGCTACACCTACACCTCAATATGTTCAAAAACTTGTAGGAGTTATCCTCCCCAAGAAAGTGGGCTTACAATTAGACCAGTGCAAGCTTCAAGTAACTGCACTGGATTCTGCCTTCCCTCTCCCTCACAGCAGCAGTGCCTGACATGGGACAGGATGTGCCTGGGCCCCAGAGCACTAAAATTTCATGAACTCTGCTCCTTGACTTTAAATTCATACTTCTGGGCTGAAATTCATCACTAAATGCTTTGTTCTTCTAGTCTTCCACCCTACTGCAGTCCAAGCGAGGCACAGTGAGGTCCTCCAAGGCCTGTGAAGTTACTGTGGATTTTCATCGGTGCGGCTGAGAACAGAACGTGGCCTTACAAGGATATTATTTTTTATCGTAAGCTTTCAAAACACAACACGGACACCAAGCATAAAACACACCCTGTCTCCGCACGGCCCTTCATAGCATGTCATGGGTGATGTGCGCTGCATGTTGGGCCTCCTAACGAGGTGACAGGCGCTGCTGTCCGGTGACAAAGCCACACGACAGCGAGGTGTCACGGGCAGGGAGTGCAGATGTATCATCGCTCTGCCACTCGGACGGAGTGACATCCTTTGAATCCCAAGAGACGGTGGCGAGGGCGAGCCAGCCGCGGTGTGCCGGGTGCATGCTCAGCGCCATTGACAACAACTCCGTGTACGTCCGTCGTGGGGAACACTGAGGTCTAAAGACAGCACATTTCAGATTTCATACGTGAGATAGTGCCAACAGACGAGGGATTGCTATGAGCAATAGACTTCAAAAAAGGAGGCCGATATTCTACATTTGTGTTCAAGGCTTCAAATTTACCAAAAATTTCGGAGGTTTTTTTTTAAATGTTCCATATTCACATCCTACACTACGGAAAGAATTATTCAGAAAGACACATCATTAAAATTCTTTACAAAGGAATTTATCATATAAAATAAGAACATTTTATATTAATTAGTCCTGATTTGAAAGGCCATAAATTAGCTTTCTTTTGCGTATGACCAAAGATAACATTATAAGCTAAGTCCTGTGGGACATCACAACACTAACATTATCTACCTCATTTCTGGAGCAGGTCACATACTTTCGTGGCTAATTTTACTTAAATACCCTCCAATATTTTCCAGACTTAATGGAAGTCTGTAGAACATTTTACAAAATCAGTACCAATTTTTAAAAATTTAAAAAAAAAAAAAATCACGAAAAAAGCAGACAGACAAACTCTGCATTTTACAGGTCGTGGCACGTTCATCACCGCACCGATGTTATTCATAGTCACTGGTCTCACGTAAGTAGGTCATTGGACCTACTTGCCCTTTTCAGTGATCCTGAAATATGGTGGCGTACTTGAAAAGCCATATAGAAATGTGGGACTCTCCTGATAAATCATCCCAAGATCGGCTGCTGGCTCTTGCATTCAGATTCTGGGAAGTGACAGCTGAGTCCTATTAGTAGAGGTGGGGAACAGGGAGCAGGGGTCGAGGGGGCAATTAGCTCCTGCTGTCCCTTGAAAGGGATTCTCCCTTTGCTGGCAGAATAAGGAAAGGTTGAGGTGGAGACAAACCCTTAAGCAAATGCCTGGAAACGGCAGCACGCTTTTGTGAGAGGAGTGTTTGGGCTGGTGAGAAAGACAAAGCAGGAGAATGGGGGAGGTTGGGAGCTCACCCAGGAAGGCAGTTAAGGCTGACTTTTTGTAAAGGTGAAGAAATCCCTCCTTCTCCTTCCTCCTGTCCAAGTCAAAGGGGAGAGAGGGGGGAAAAAAATAAAAAAGAGAGAAAAAAAGCAAATAAGAAGAGTTCTTATGCTACACTGCTTCCTTCCAGGAGTCACAGACCATGCACCTACTCTGCCAACCAAGGCATCAGCAGGTGGGAAGGCTGCCTTGGGGCCATGTGCTCTTAACTTCAGTCTCCGGACCACCATGGCAGAGAAATAGGTATCTGGGTAGGTAATAGGTAACCGGCACCAGCTACCTGGGCATCACTGATTTGGGGGCAGGAGCATAGTTAATGTTAGCCAAGATCTCAACCTATGTGATCTCATCGTACTCTGCTCTTAACTGCATACAGCCCTCTCACCTCTGACGTCATCTCTTGCCCAATACCTAATAAAATAGAAAAGACTGGTTTAACTTTGTATGGGGGTGGGAAATAATGAAAGATTCTTTCTCCAGAAAAAAAAAAAATCTCAGTGTCTCAAGATAGTAACAAAAACTCGACCATTAGGCATCCAAGATTGAAAAAAAAAAAAAAAAAAAAAAGGGGAGAAGAGGGGGAAAGACTTAAGCTATTTTAACCTTTTCAGCTGCATGAATTGTGTATGTTAAGAGGCCTGGAAACTGCTTCATGTGCTTCACCTCCTGCTGAGCAGTTTTTATGCTGACAGGACTGAAGATAGGTTTTCTAGCTCATAATATTACAAGAAAAATGCTATAATAAACTAAGACATCTCTGATCATATGCTAAAGGTGCACATGTAATGTGCTCATGATAAATCCATTTATCATTAAAGACAAGTTTAAAATACAATTGACTTGTTCCAAGTTCCAAAAATCACCTGTTTGTTGAACTAATTCATACATATCCTGAATTTTCAATGTTTAGCAGTTCCAAAGTAAAGTGAAACTTGTCTGAAAGCACAGATTTAATTTGTTTGTGGTGAAGAATGCATGTAAACACATTTCATGTGTATGACTGCTGCTCGTACCTGCAGCATCGGATCAGGTTAGGAATTTTGTAATGCATACTTGGCCTAAACATGTTGAAGCTCATCAACAGGTTTTTTTCTGAATCTGGATACTGCATCCTCGAATCAAGTGCACAGAGTGAAAAAATTCCATTCCTGGTTAACTAAATCGTGTGCTTTTCTGTAGAAAACAGTTAAATGAAACTGAGGGTGAACATCCAGCACACAGCACAAGTTCAAAAGTAACCTTCCCATTATGGACCTACCCAGTGCTTTGAACTCCGGAGCAAAAAGGCCTGGCTGTTTGTCTAAACTTTTGTCTTCAGGTCTTCCTCCTGACTCCTTGAATGTAGAGCTTTATCCTATGCACAGCTGTATTCTACTATGTGCAAAGTAAAATCTTTCACAGTCTGATTTTGATTTTTTCATCCTTTCCAACCACAAGTAAAAATTTAGTTTCTAGTGTCAAATAAATTAACTGTTGTCACTCTGCCTGGCCGAACCCAAACCTTAAAAAATGATCAAGTTTACTAACTTGGATAGACTAAAAATGCCTAAATTACTAAAAATAGATAAAACCCTTGAATTTCAAAACTTTAAAAATTTTAAAAGAAAATTGGCCACCACAAAACTATTTAATATTTAAAATCTTACAAAGCTAAACTCGAATATGAAATGGAGACCCAGTGTCCTTCCAGCTCTATTGCATCTTCTGCATAGTTTATACCTCTCATCGTATCATTAGTTATATCACATTTTCCTACTGCTAAATACAACTGGACTCATTTTTCAATGCACGCCAGCATTTCATAATGACAAATAAAGACATTTTAATTTAAAAGTAAGGAGAACAGAATGTCCTACAAGTATTCCACACAACAGAGGGACTCTGAAATAATTTCTCTCTCTTGTTCAGAATGACAGGGTATAACGGATTCATTGCTTCCACATTTAGCATCTTGCTGGTTATCCCTGACTCCTGAAAGTAATATTCCTAAATTCAGTTCTCTTGATGCAAGAAAATTACCCCTCCTCTGCACAAAACCTGTAACAAGAAGCAAGCAGGACACTGGGAGTGACGAGGTTTAACCTTTGAGTGCCCTGGAAGCCCATGGAGTTGTTGTGAAGCCCCTCCATGGCACCGCATCACACAATTTTTTGTGGTCAGAGAGAGGCAAGATAGGAAAAGAGTCCCCAAGGTCTGCCAGTGGATCTCGGCTTCACGAAGGCAGCCCAAGCCCTGCTGCAGGTCCCGTTTGTGTCCTCTCCCATGGTCCGTGCAGGCTCCCCATCACCCCGGGGCTGCTCCTGCCCCAGCTCCTGCCCCGCGGCGTGGCACAGAGCGGTGGCAAAGCCACAGCCCCTACCCCCAGGTGTCAGCAAGAGGGAAGCCGTCAGGCAGACATGGGGAGAATCAGGGCAAAATAGTTTATGTTTGTTAAGTCACTTCTTGATTAGGTTATGCTCTTTTGGGCAAAGAATTGTTTGTGTGATGATATTTGTATAGCACTGGTCGGCTGGAGACCAAAATTCTGTTACTTTATGTTACCAGGTTATGCTGGTAAACAAAAGTGTTACATTTTCTAGTTTGAATGCACATGTTCGCCCTCCTCCTGCTGCTGGATCCTGCTCCTCCGGGAAGGGAAGGGCGAAGGTGGGAAGGTGACCATCCTTCTGTGTGCTTGGGACTTCCTCAGTGATGTTATTCTGGGGGGTTATTTCCCCCTGTGCTAGCAGCAAATGCTGGAACTCAGAGACACAGGCAGGGCCTCAGTTAGGCTCAAGTCCATCTCTCCTGCGAAGGTGGTGAGGGGACAGAGGTGTGACAGACTGCCAGCTACACAGTTCAGAGGCTTCTCCCACCCCGAACAGGGCAGGAAACCGTGAAAGGTCCACAAAGTCCCAAGCCAGGTTTAACAAGGGCTGATCAGCTTCAGAAAGTTTGTGGCAGGACTCACTTCATGTCTAGTCTAAATCCAAGAAAATCGGAAGAGGAGGGGGAAATTAAAGGTTAGCTCTGAGTATCAGGCAAGGCATTTTTTTTTTTAAATGTAGCCTTAATGAGTTTTGCCATCCTATATCTACTGACATTTTAATAACTGCTAAACCCCTGAAAGTCTCCAGAGAAGGTGCACTGATACTATGATGAGCATAATATAAATGCATAGACAGACAGACAGATATTAATAATTTCTTTTTACTGATGTATGTGTGTATATTTGTATAATAATATAAAGCTTTCAGGGTATTTTACCCCTATTCAGCACAACAACATTTACTACTATCAGTCTAATCATAAATACAATTATTCTTGAGTACTCTATTACAAAAACCAATAAACTAGGCCTCAATAGAGATTCTGAAATTACTTAACTTTTCTTTAGAAAAATATTAAAACAGTATTATCACATCAATGAGAGGAAAAGACAGGAAGATAATAAAGTTATGTTAAACCTCCCTGTATTTACTCATGTGTGAAACAGTTATGTCTGGTCACATAATTGCAATGGTTCTGAGAAATATTTCATATTTTATAATGAACATTAAAAGAGTTTGTGGATCATTACTTTATATGAGTTCCAAAGTTATTACATAAAACCCAACAGGAATGGTTATAAATTATTTGATCCTCTAGCCTGGCCTTGGTAAACATAACATGAAGGCTGAACTATCTCAGCAGACAAGATTCACGATAACAGGTAAAGTGCCACTACTGTCAAAAAAAAAGAAGAAAGAAATACCTGTGTACTTGTAAACAAGACTCTTAACTTTTTTCTGTGTTGTTTCAAAGAAATCCTTTTCTACAATGATCTTAAGCCATTAAAAAAAAAAAAAAAGAAGAGCTTTTTCTAGAACAAAAGAAAACTAGCTCACAGGCATGGAGTATTGCCTACCAATTTGGCGTTATCATAACCGTGGCCCTAAAGTCACTGGCAGATTCTTGAACTTACAGCTCAGTGTGCATTTAAGGCACTATACTTAGCCGTGAAATAATATCACAAGTAATTATTTGATTTTTCAAAGAATCCTGAAGAGCAACTCATTGAAATATGAAAAATAACAAAAAAATTACACACTTTAAACAATTGTGAAGAATTTTTGTCTTCAAACTCCAATGGGCAGCAACATTTTAATTAATGAGTGATCATTTGCTCCAGAGATAAATGTAATAACGAAATGAATTCTGGTCTATTTCGCCCTCTCAGCTCATCTTTGTCTCCAGCTCCTGCTCTGTGTGTCAAAGTACTTTGTGGATGTTTTTGTTTTGTTCTGGAAACGTCTTCTAAGAATATTAATATGGAGAATTATACAGTTATGCATGCACAACATTTAATAAGACTGGAAAACATGTTTAGATATTCTGGTCAATTTACAACCTATCTTTAATGCAAATCATATCTGAGGCTCAAATCCTGCAAATTTCTGCTCAGTGTGCTGTGTATTTCCATGTGCTAGAAGACCCTTTCCTTGAAGGAATTCCTTCAAGGAATTGAAGGAGCAATTCAATTCCTTCAAGGAATTGAAAAGGGAGCTCTTTGTGCCTCAGGCAGAGAGAAGCCTGGGTTGGTGGTGAGGGTCTGTCCTGGCTCCCTGCCCTGCTGTGGGTTTCCAAGCCATGCTCGGTGGGCTCGAGGTGGGAGCACTGGCAGACACAGAACAGCCCTCGCTGAGCCAGAGCTCAGGACCTTGCCCGCAGGACTTTTTTTCCCCTTCCAGAATTCCAGGAGTTGTGTTGAAACACTAAACCACGCTGCCAGAGGCACTTAGCCTCTGCAGTCTTTCATCACAAGACACTTAGGCATGAAAATTTCCTGCCTTGCGACTCGTGTGGTTGTGTGATGCCAGGAGCGCCTGCAATGCCCCGGCCCTGCTGGAAGAGCTGCCGGGGCAGGCCATGCTCCCACCTGCCAGCATCTGCTCCACGGAGAAGTTCAAGCTTATTTTTAGGTTTGATATTACCTCCTGTGTGACAGGTAACCCTTTGGGAAACCACATGTTGAACCACCCAGAACCACGCTGTGCTTTGAAAAGCTTACAGTTATCACTGACCAATTTTTATTAGTGCTACTAATTCTCTCTGTTACCTTTTTCAGTTCCTTCATGATGGTTATTCACAGCCATAACTTTTTCAAGCTGAAACTGTGCACTGCCCTCACTTTTGCCTCATTGTCTCTTTTTCTACACTTGAAGGCACTAGCTGTTTCCATTTGTCAAAGTAGTACACAATTTGTTAAATAACTTCCGTTTTACTTTTTGGCTTTTCAAGAAATTTCAAGGATGAGCGAGCCTCTGTAACCTCACCTGGAAATACTTCCTGTTTGCCCAGATTCTCTGACTTTTTCAAGTGATATTCTGACTTCTAACAGCATCTCCTTGCATTAAAAATATACAACCTGTGGTCTCAACATTGAAGGCTTTTACAGAAGAATCGACCCAACCTGTGCCATAAACACAACTTTATGTGAGCTGATGGGGGGATCTGCGGGACAGGTACAGCACAAGAGAATGAGGCAGCAAAACTTCCAGGGCCATTGTGGGGAAGGCAGCAGCCTGTTCGAAGTACTTTGCTTTTCAGAGATAATCTGTTCGTCCCCGTTTTTTTGTGCCCAGCATCTCCAAGCCATCTGTGTCGCATCCTCTAGGTGGTGCTGATACTGCACAGCTCCCGCTTCCCCACACAATGAAAACATTAATTTGCTATGAGATAATTTTTGACGTAAATGTAAAATGGTGCCCATTCGAACTCAGTAATGAAGCATGGTGCATTTCTACAGCTCCTAATTTGACTAGTTAAATGACTCCATTACGTGTCTAACAGACAGAAGCAAATAATTTCTGGTCAGTTGACGCTCACTTATCCGTATCATTTTACCCTGAAAATAAAGTCTCTAATCTACAGTTTCTTTGTCTTAGTTTTTTTTAATATTATTAAAGCAAACATACTTAAATAAGAGAGATTAAACCAACACAAACTAACAATTAAGGCTACAATACAGAAATCAAGTTTATATAATGTGGGAGGATGAATTTTAAAAAATTAAAATTAAATAATAAATTAAATGACTGCTTATCTCTGTTACTTCCAGTATGAGATTTGACAACATTGCTATTTAGGAAAAGGAAAATATCTATCTTTCTCAAATTTTGAAAACCACTTTAAATACTGCCTGCAAGTCTGCCTATAAAACTTCCCTGCCCAACTTTGAGAATATTTGGAAAGACTCTTTACAGTACGGAGCAATAAAATAAAAATGTTGCCTTAATAAATATCAGGTGATGAATAATTTTGCCCCGAGGAAAAAAATGGTTAATGCTGAATCTTAATGTTCCTCATCTAAACGCTTTTTTCTTCCTGCTAAAAACAAGTTTAGAATTAAAGCATATCACTTTACACATATTGCATGCATATTAGCGAGACACAGCTGCTTATGCCCTACTCTTAAGAGCCATATGATTAAGTTATGGGATATCAGATAATCCAAAGTCCCTTTCTATTGGCCACCTTTTGCAGACAAAGGCTTTTTAGTTTTAAGTCCATTTAATGACAGAATGTCCAATTCTATAAATGTGTGAGTAATTCCAGTGGAACACCTGTGGCTCTCTCTGCTAGAATATAGAAGGAGAGATATAAAATGTCATTACAGTAACATTCAGTGTCTGACTTTAGCAGAAAATATTCGCAATCAAGGCTGCCACTCCATCCCTGATGTATTCCATCATGCTCGGGTTTCCATGGTCTCAGAGAAGTGAGTGTGAGCTTACATACCATATGTGGTACCAGCCTTCCTCGCAGTGGGGTGAGCTAAGGACAGAGCAGCAGTTTTCTGGTTGAAGTCACGGGGCCTGTGGGCTCATTTCTGCCATGGTTTGTGGGGACAGAGGCATGTGACTCTCAGCATTATTTACACGGGAAAAGTTAAAGTTTTCATACTACTCTGAAAAACCAGCCTCCCCTCGCCCCCCCCAAATCCTGTACTTAACCTTTATTTTCAGAGATTTTTTTTTTCTCTTTTATTTTTTTTCTCTCTCTCAAAGATTTAAGCACTGTTTGAGCAAGTTTTGTATGACTGCAAGTTTCTTAGTAACAGGGAAGAAGGACAAGCAGATTTTGGTGCATCTGGTGAAACAGCCAGAAAACCTGAGTTTTCTGTCGATGTTGTTTTTGCAGTCATGACAGTGGAAATGTTATGACCCAAATCTAACCATGGAGACTTACATTAAAATTAATGGACTTCTTCATAGTAGCCATTCTTCAAACAGAAGCAGCATTCAAGGAGTTAGAGTTGGATTTACAACTAAAATATAAAGCTCAATATCGATGTTCAATTTCAGCAGGGTTAATTTTGAGAGCATGCTGGAATTGTCAGTGAATCGCAGGCTCACTGCTGCTCTCGAGGAAGGCAATGGCAAAACTCCCAGCTGACTTCAATGAGAAGAGGAGCAGACCCTGAATGGAATAAAGGAGCGGAGGAAACAACTCCATACGGAAATGGCAAGTATTCAAAGATGAGTTCATATCAGCAGAAAATACACATGCGGCCTGACAAAAATACATGAAGGGTCAGAGAAGCGATCTCTGTCTTGGGAAATCCAAAATAGCAAAGCAGAAGATCTCAGACTGAAGAGGAAGGATGGTCTGGGGGCAGCACAATGGCATCAGCACATCAGGCAGGATTCCTGGGTTTGTCAGGGGCTGGGATGCACATGGAGAGGACGGCACGAGGCCACCCTACACTGCACACACCCCAACCAGCCAACGGGGGCACCCGGCAGGAGACCCGCGACCAAGGCGGCTCCAAACACCAACATGTGGATGGAGCAGCTACCGAGGACAAGAAACATTAATAAATCAAAAAGTTGAAGCTGTAAAAATGCACTTCTTCAAGCAGCTAAAGTCTGAAAGAATACTGCAGATGGGATGACAGCCAGAATCTGGAAGGAAGAGGCAGAAGCAAGAGGACACTTTAGCAAATATCTGTGGAACATCTTTGGAAGCAGGGGAGGTAGCTGTGGACAGGAGGACTAATGTGACACCTATATATAACAGCAGCTCTAGGGAAGATCAAGGAAATTAAACACCAGTCAGCCTGATTTCAGCAGTGGGAAAGATATTGGAAACACTAATAAGGGACAAAATAGCGAAAGTTATGATTTAATTAAAGATATTCAGCATGGATTCACAAAAGGGAGATCATACGTAACAAAACTAATAGAATATTTGGAAAAAAAATAACACCCCATGGGAAAAAAAAAACAAAAAACCCAAAGTCAAAAAGAATCAAAGGAATCCATGAACATGATTTACGTGGGCTCTCTGAAAGGCAGTGCCACACGATCCCCTAACAGGCTACAACGCCGTAAGTTCTGACGAGAGGCTGAGCTAAATAATGCATCGCGACCCGGACAGCATGTGAGGGCACAGTGCTCTGCATGCTAACAGCAAGAGGAGAGCGTGCAAGGGGAGAGCTGGCCTGCCCCAAAGATGCTACAGAACCTGGGCTCATTCAGCTTCTCTTTCAACAGCATGCAAAAACGGGATGAAATTTATTCAGAGTAGGAAATGGAGGAGAAGCCGCAGAAAATTTGAATGAAGGGACAATATATAAATAAAAAAATCCAGCCTGCCTTTTAGTGAGCAGGGAAAGTGATGGGATATGATTCAATACAGAAAAAATGTCAAGTGACATAGTGGTAAGAACAAAAGGCAGGCACCACTCGCCGCTCTTCTTAGTGGAGGCAGAAGGGGCAGAAGCAGGGTGAACAATTAGAAATTAAACTCAAAATCCTAAACCTAGAACCTAATGTCAGCATAAAAAGAAGCAGAGATATTTCTGGAATTTCCAAACATGACTAACTGTGCAAAATCATTCCTGTACAGTTTAACAGGACAAAAAGGAAATATTTTTTGTACCATACCCTAACTTTGCCTATCTTTATCATTAGGCCTATACAGAGCATCCAAAAAGCCAAGTGACAAAATTATCTCAATAAGTGAAAATCCAAACCAGCTTAGTATTCCTTAGAAGCCCAGGTAGGGGTAACACCACTGCTGAGGTAGCCTCAAGTAACAGCCCCATCTAATAACAAGCAGGCACGAGCTGAAGCTAAGGAAAAGCAGGCACTAATGGAATTTAAGTGGAATTTCTTTACACAGAGATGATAGTCAATGTCACGCACAACCCAGGGCAGCATTAGCAACCTGTGGAAAAATATTACACCGTGACTCACTCAGAACAAAAGCCAAACAGTGCAATTATGTTCCTGACTTTTTGTCCTTCAGTACTTTAAAACTATGAGAGCTGCTATTCAGGTGAAATATTATAAAATAAAGACCGTTAATTTGTATCATGGGCCAGGAAAAAATGTAAGCCAGCTCAAATCTGCAAATTTTCATGCACATAACTTGTGAAAGCAGGTAACTGAGAGGTGCCAGAGGATGCACAAAGAGCCACCCCACAGACGAGCCACCCCACAGCTGAGCTTCCAAGAAGCCTCTGCAGTCTGCCCTCACACCCAGCCCACTTCAGCTACTTTGGTGGGGAGGTTTAGTGTTTCCCAAGCAAAAAATATATCCCAAAAAGGGCCATAAGGGAATACTCTTGATGACATTTCTGCCTTAAAAACTCAGCATGAAGTTACTAGAAATGGGAGGCCAGAAATTCTGTTGCTCCAACTACCATGAAAATAAATCGGATTTACATGCAACAGTACAACCACAGTGCAAGTGACAGACTGGCACCTGCAGTTGTCTGTAACTCATAGGACAGCCCTTACTGCCTATCTCATAATACATGTTTATTCTTGAATGTTTTCAGGGCTACACCTTCAGAGTATAGCCTTAAAAACCAGAGATTTGTAGTGGAAGTCCCAAGAGATGCGACATTGTCACCCTCTGCAAGCACAGTGTGATAAATACTGGAAATACACAGATCACAAGACTAAGAGGGGGATCAATAGCAAGGAAAGGGAGGGTGAAGGAGGGGGACAGAAGTCAGTTCAGCACTCTCAAGCAGCAGGACAAGAGCTCTGTGTTACAGGTGCTGTGTCCTGACTGTCCTGCCTCTGCCCTTCCCTCCCTCGCTTCTTGGAAAGTCACCATCTATTCCTAACACGTTATTTCTTTCCCATTCTGTACCTCAACATTACCAACATCCCACTTCCCGCTGGGACACGAGGTGGATTCAGAGGCTCTTGTGGGGAGGAGAGGGAAGGTGGGGGTCCCACTGCCCCCCAGCACCCTCCTTTACATGCTACCCAAAACACAGGAGGTGGTGGTTTGGGCAATGCACGACATGAGGAGATTTTGCTCAGAGCAAAGCAGTCATCTCTGTCCACACTCCCACCACCCATCCAGAAAAAGGTTAGCTTTTGGAAAATGGAAACAGCTATGGAAACTCATACAAACAGCACTAAACTTTAACTCTCAACCAAGCCAAGCGCAGAGCCCCTTAATTACAACCAGACCCGTGCAAGTGAGGTGTCTAGAATGAAAACAAAGGGTTAAAATACCTGTCTGGATTTTTTCTTGAAAATCAGTCATTGAGAATCATCTGTCAGTAAGACAAAATTAATTACTACATGGAAAATTGAAAAAAAAAGCAACATAAATTTAAATATTACATAATATTACAAAAATGTTCATAAAATCCTATTGTTAATGATGCATGTTCACCTTTCTAATACTCAAACTAACCAAGACTATTATACCCAATTTGCAATAATCAAAAACGAGAGGAAAAGAAAGGACTTTTTTTTTTTAATTACTTTGTCTGACTTTAGAAGCTTTGGAAAAAGCCTCAAATTACAGTAACTTGCAAAATTCAGTCATATTTTTGAATACTGTTCAAGGGCTGGTGCTGAAGAAATTGCTGAAGTCTAAATGTTAGACATTTATGCTTAACAAAGCTAGTAAATAGAAGCCTTAACTACTTCATTCACTCGAAGGCAATTATTGCACTTCTCTTGCAAGTATTTTACTAATTTATGCATAGTTAGTCTTACTTAGGCATTAAATCAATTACTGGTAATATATTAAATATGTTCTTAAGTTTAACATGCAAATATAGTTCTGCACTGGAGTTTTAAGGCCTTTTTTGGAGACATTTGTACGTGTTTACATTAAAAGGGCTTTAAAAATTTGGCAGCAAATAGATGCACAAGCTTCTTAGAGCAGAGAGAAGCACACACCCCAGGCCAGCACCCAGATGCTGCAGGATTGAAAGTGGAGAATCAGGAGAAACACCTTCCACCTCCAAAAAAAGGTTAAAAAATATATATCCTAGCCAGCATATTATATGGAGTGCTGCCTCCAGCTGGGATAATTATTAAATTAATAATTTTTTAAAAAGGCACTCAACAGTCCTTGAGACATTCAGCATGAACACCAAAAGCTAACAGGATGATAAGGAGTAAGTTCAGCAGAAGCTGACTACATTCACCCCTGCAAGACTACTGGGCACCTCGAGTGAGAGGCTGAACAGCCTTTTTATTGTGGTTCCAGAGAAGGAGGTTGGCTTTGTGCAGTCCAAGTCCAGAAGGTATATCTACCTCAGGAATAACTCATCAGAACCTTGCATATACAGAGCTTCTGTTGGTAGAGAAACAGGTATAAAAATTTAAAAAATAAAATAAAAAAAAAATTAAAAAGTGAAGAACTCCTGAATTTACCAAAAAAGCTTTGTTTAAAAAAATAATTGAAGTGTACAGAACCACTAAATACTCCCCTGCACCCAGAGGTCATCTCCCAGCTGACTGGCAGACTGATACTGGTAACTGCCCTGGACAAAACCAGGTATCACCAAAGCATGGAGCCTCACAGCTGGAAGAGCAAGGCATGGGCACAGCATCTGCTGTGACAAACAGACAGCACGAAGGTCTTCCCTCAGGGTGCAACACCTCCATGCTTCCTTCCATAAAACTTCCATGAAAAAAACAAGCAAAAGAATAAATCTTGAAAAACAACTGCTAGGGCTGTAGAGTCAAAAGAAGTCCTGTGTTAACAGTGCAGAAAGTTGGGGGTGCTCACACAGCAGGGCACTTTTGAGGAAGCTGCTCTTCCCCACCTGGACCAGCACCAAGAAAATCACTAGTTCCTTCTTGGACCAAGTTTCCTCAATCAAGAAAGCTGAGACTACAAATTGCTATTAAGAATTGGAAGGAAAAAGTGTCTTTTTGTTGAAGACGTGAAGGGGAGGGGGGGAATAGTAAAGCAGCAGAAAATGGAGATTGGTTGCCAAACTGGAAAAATCAATTATTCTACTGAACAACAGTAGTTACAAATATAGCTGCCTCTACTCCCTCCTCCTCCTCCTCCATTGAACAAATTGTTAAAAGAACCAACAATCTGTTGAACGACAACCCCCGGTATAGTGTCATCATTTAAAAAGTGAACACAGAAAAGGCCTTGTTAAAAAGGAGGCACAAAGCTCCAGACACAGTTTTGGATTCGCCCTGGGTGAATCCCTGTGTTCGTTTTGTTGAGTTTAAAGCAGCCATTCTGAACCGGGTGTTTGATCATATCAATGCAAATAAATGCTTGAAAAGCACCCAAAACAGCCCAGATCATGACGATAGTGTTTGGACTCGTTCCATCTAAAAGCAAATTCCCACAGCCACTTAGCCCCCCACGTAAGATCATCTTCACTTAGTTGTTTGGGGTTTTTTTAAAAGCATATAACGACATTGTCTTTGGTCCAATTATTGCACTTTTAAATGCAAAATGAGGCTTCAAAACCAGCTGATAAATGCTTCTCTTCATGCAGGATGAATAAAAACCTGGTGGTGACACACCAGGTTGGCAGCATTGTAGAGCAAGGTCCTGCGGGTTTCTTTGGAAAAACTGCTCCCACATTAGAGGCAGACAAAGGAAAATAGTGGGAATTTTTCTTCCGCGCCACGTTGGTGATTAGGGTAGTGTTGAATGAAATGGGAGGTGTCAGTAAGGCGAGGCTGCAGCGAGCAGGCTGAGGCTTGGCTCGGGCAGGATGGGTGCTGAGAGCGGGGACCCGATGGGCAGTAGCAGGGCTGGGCACCCACAGGCACCTGCAACGTTCTCATTTCTTTAAAGAGGTTTTGCCTCTTTATTGTTAAAATAGTGATCTGGTAAAGGTGAGGGATGCAATACTGAGGGATAACGAGTATTTCCAAGGTAAACCAGACAAGTGATGTGCCACGCCACAAGAAAACTGTGGCCAACACACCGTTACAGCGGCTCCTGGTTTGGCCATCTCATGCCATGTTATGCTTTTTTAACATTTCCAGCCTATGGCAGGTGGGTTTGCATGTCTGTTAATAAAACAGGATCTCATGGCAAGCTTCAAAGCCATCTTTACACTTGTACTCTCAGGCACTTACTACAAGGAATGTACTCATGCCAATATACTTCATTTGGCAGGCTGATAAAATAAATAATGCTGGACACCGTTTCTGCTTTCTTTTCTTTGTCAGATGACTACATTAAAAAAACACGCTAAAAATCTAAGAATCTTAATAGCTGTTGAGCATTCGGCAGATGGTACCATCTAGACCCAGCTAACTCGAGGCCAAGCAGTCTAAATCCTGGTTTCAGACAAGAAATAAAATTTAATAGTGAAATAGGGGGGTGAAAATGATGAGAGAAGTGAAGGGATCATCCATTCCCTTTGCTTGGAAAATAAAGGGCAGTTACTATACTTGATGGCAGGAGGTTTGACCAACGTGCCAACAAAACACTGAACTTGATTCCCCATCTGTAGAAGTGCCATTTCAGGAGTCATGTGTGATTTAAAAAGGGGCAAAGGGATCCAAGTCAGTCTTAATTCTACCTTTGCTCTACAAGAATATCTTTAAAACAGAAAATCTTGGAAATTAAAGCAGTTTCCAAAAGACTTACCCTAAGAAAATATGCCCCAGCTGAACTGTGCATAGAAACTGCTATTTTCTGTTCATACTTTTAAGGCTATTCTTTTAATTCTTTCTAATGAGGAGAGCTACTTTTCAGGGAGGAAACCACAGCAAAATTGAAAAAAAAAGAGAATGATTCCCAAGTACAAAGTGCAATGAAAGGCTGTATATGCTTTTCATGTAAGCATATATTATGCCTTCCATATTGTTAAAACTTGCTCATCACTGAACTACTCTACATGTAACTAAATTACAAATGGCTCAATGCTAACAAAACATAGCAAATTAAGACAGAATCAGGTCAGACTTCTGTTTGAATTATCTAACAGTCTCTAACCTGGCACAGTATTTGGCCACAGTCAAAAATACATTAAATACACACAAGCATATTTATATACATACACATATATAATGTCTATGAGTGTGAAAAAATGCATTGGGGGGGGAAAAAGCCAAAATGCACAGGAGCCAAAATCCATATGCCAAGGGGATAAGGGGTAAAACAGGACACATTTAGACCAAGACTCCTTAATTTGGGGTATAATCAGAACCTACCCCCCCCCAAAAAAAAAAAAAAAAAACAACCTCCCAAAACCAAAAAAACAAAACCAAAACACATTGAGATGCAAGACAAAGCATTTGCATCTTTGGATACCTGATTTAATCCTGTCATCAGGGAGGTAGACACCAGCACAGATACTCAGAAACTGTGTGAAATTATAGACAGAAATCACAGTAAAAAATGCTAAAGGCAGTGATCAGACTAAAAGGTTCATTGCAAGGAGAAGGTAGTAATACTGCACATTAATGAAAGCCTGGACCTATCACCTGCTGTAATAATTATCATGCTAATATGGGGGGTTGCCTCGGTTTGTGGTTTTTGGCATTCCTATTACTAGCAGAAACTGCAAATTCAAACACTCTATGTGTAACATAAATGAAAAGATTCTCACCTTAATGCTGTGCAGAAGAAATAAATTATGTTTGGTTTTCTATTTTTTTTTTTTTTTTCATTTTCACTTTTAAATTTCCTTTGACTGGGTGAACCTCAGGCTATGGAAATGCACGCAGGCATTGTAGCTACACAGATACCAGCATACAAATCTCTTCTGTACAGGAAACACATCAACACTAATCCATTTTCTGTACAAAATGTAAAACTTCACATGTTCTGCTCAAGCTCATTACTGACTAGTATCTTAAGCTTGTCAAGTGTTCTAAAGGAGCTTTCCAAGAGAAGTTTGTAGTTAAGCATATGGTAAGCTCGTCCAGTCCATATGACTGGTTGAGCATCGACCACTACTGTTGATACAGTTTCCCTCAATATTATGACAGTATTTGTCAATGAAAATTAAATTGCTGTCAAACTTTTCCCACTAAACTTACAGCACAGCACTCAGAGAGAGCCAGCTTCATGACTCAAGCCAATAAGGCCTCTTCTAAACACTCCTCTTTTTTACCCATTTGTGGAAAATTCCCTGTGGATTTATTTCTGACTTTTGCAAAAACCTATAAAGGCTTTCCAGTGCTTTCTGTGGAAAAATTCTGTGAAGCCACATTTAATGCATTTACTGTCTTTTCTTACAGTCTGTGAAAATCACACACCCCAATATCGGGGCGATCTGTAAGGGCAGGTGCCTACAGGCTGTAGAATGGGCGACGACACTGTGCCAAACGTGAGGAATCACACACGGATGCAAGGTGTCCTGCTCACGTGCACAAATATCTGCTTGAAGTTCATATTTCGAGGATCAGGGAATAGCCACATGAGAAAAGCCTGAAAAAAAACCTATACCAAACAGGTTCAAAAAATAACAATCAGAGTTTTATTATCTTTGAAATAATTCAAAGGAGTTGGTGAAATATTGCATGTTTTAAACAAACACGTTGCAGGTTTCTGCTTCACCTTTTAACTGTCTTTTCAAATGCTGAAAAACCACCTCCACAAATAAAAGACTTTATAACTTCCCTAAGCAATTATGCCAATGAAGGCTGTTTCTTAATCAATTTTAAACTTTTTTAAAAAAAGGGGGGGGCATTATAGCTATTTCTATGGGATTTTTTAAATATCACATTAAAAAAAGGTGTAATAGAAGATGCCAACAGTGAATTAGCAGTCTGGGAAGAAAAAAAAATATTGACGCGTATACCAAGAATGCAAGAATGGCATTAATTGCAGTAAGGACTGAAAGAGAGTTGCTGCTTTTAGTTGGTATTTTACCATCTCCTTTCTACATATGAATCTGGTCTCAGCTACAGGAAAATACTTCTAAAGTTGATTTAGATAATCATTCTGAAATTGTGCCTCTTTGCTACCATTCTCCTGACGACATTTCTCATTAGCTGTCACAGCCAGTGCCTCAGGACCAGCAAACCAACACTCTGATATTTGCTAAAACGTGTGCCGCCAAATTTTAGAAAGTGCCCCTGCTGCTGGTGTGCCTGTGGTGGGAAGCAAGGCCGAGTTTGGGCTGGGCAGACCCCACTGAGGACATCCCAGCGTGCCTCACACCTGGCACAGGTGATTTTCAGAGGCCAGGAAAAGCTAAGTGCCAACCTCCCCTAGGAGGCTCCTTGGGTCTGCGAGATGCTGTCATGGGAATAGAGGCTCGCCAAGCCCAGCACCAGGTGGGGCAGCTGCAAACCCAGCGACCACCTCACCCTGAGACTTTTGTCTGCAACTCTTATTGTGCTATTAAAACAGTCCTACTCAAGCAGATGGGCACTCCTTCCATCCAAACATAGGAGACAGCAAATACCTTACGTCTCCATGTCCTTCCACAGCCAGGTGCTTCAGTTTGATTTTTCTACTCTAACAGATCGAGCGCACATGAAAATTTTGATGCAGTAGAAAATCAGAAGTCAAGATGTTTTTCTCTTTTCTAATCTGGGGTTGCAGAAATAGAAATCAGCAGCAGTGAGGCTTTCTCCTTTAGGGATCCTTTTGTAAGGGACAGGGGATAGTGCTCAAGGTCATTGGCTTTTGTGTTTTTGATGAAATTATTTGTCTGCTCTTAAATTCAATGGGCAATTTCAGTAGCAGCCACTTCCAAAAGCCTAAATTTGGCAGTTTGTAATACTTAGTCAGTCTGTTGGGAAGGCAGCAATGTCCCTAAAATACAGATATGGAATTAAAATATGGAGCAGAACAATGACTCTATTTGTCTCTTATATGGAGACACATACACAGAGATTACTCAGATGGAAAAAGGGATATAAGAAGAATCCCAGGAATGACAAGTGCACATTAAGCATCATCATGTTTTAGACTGAGATATTTCTTTGAGAAATTATTTGCAACTTGGAGCTGTACCTCTGCAGCACACACATGGCTTGGGTATGATGAGCAATTGGAGCAGAGATTAGCTGGAGACTCTAGCAGAGAAAAATGGGAGAAGGCTGATACATATCTATGTTCAAAGGTGATAATGTCACCCTGGCCCATCACAATTTCAGTAGGCTGATGGTGGAATTTAAGCCTCTCTCATATCGAGTACACAAAGAGGTACATCTTGGCAGTATAACAAAAGCCAATGTGGGTGGCAAGGTAGCTGCAAATTTAAGCATGAATGCTCTGGATGTGGGGGCTTGCACCTGATTACCAGATGCTTCAAGCAGATGGCCAGGGAGAGGAGAGAACAAGGCTCATGGTTGCTTTGATAGGGTTACAAAAAGCACCAAAACCAGGAAACAGAAAAAAAGAAAACTTCCCTGACTGCACAAGGTATCAGATCAACAGGGCCACTGAGACACAGCACATTCTGCACCAGATTTGGGAGGTGAGTCCCAGAATCAAGCTGGTGGTTCAATATCAGCAGCAAGACTCATTGAAATGAGGTTCAGGAGAGGAGGGCAAAATTATGTACATATTACCGCCATGCAGAATAGGGAGTTGCTATTTAAATACAGGATATTCTTGGTGTTTTCCACCTTGGAGGAGTTCCTTCATAGGAGGCTTTGCACTGATGTATCATTTACTACGTGTGAGAGTCAACATAAGCTCTTTCTCTGGGGCTGGGACTGACGCTTGTACAAATGCTTCCCTACAACAGTCGAAAGTGCCAGAGCTTGGTTAAAAAAAAAAAAAAAAAAAGGCATTACAAAGGAAAAATCAAAAAGCTCTTTCTGTTCAGTGGCAAGGTTTTGAGAAACAGTGCTTCAGCTTCACACAACAAAGAGTACAAATTTGAGAATTTGACTCTACTTCACCCTGATGAGTAACCAGACGAATTTCAGCTGAGTAACCCCCCTCAATGACTTGAGCAGCGTTTGTATAATGGGTTGCCTGATCCTGCCTCAGGACCATCTGATCTGGCACTGTCAAAACACGGCTCTGGTTGGAACAGGGGACAGGGCACCTCCAAAGACAGCCACAAGCCTTCCTGCTCTGACGTCCCCAACGGCGCAGTGAGGGAGAGGGTTACGGTGCCGGTGTAAGCCACGGGTAACCAGTGACCTGAAATCATTAAAAATCCGTGTTCATCACATTTCTCAGGAGGAGGTGGCTTCAGCTGAGCATCTTGGCTAACCTCCCACTCCGATCACCGCACCCTGCCAGCTCCACTGCCCGGTGTCCTTTTGGTTTAGTATTTTATTCTCCAAAATTCCTGCCTGGTATTTCTGGGGAGCACACAGGATGGAGGTGAATGCTCTCTGAGGGTACCACCAGCCACCGAAATGGTTCTTCCACACCTGAGCACTACAGAAACATATGGCAAAGATAGAAACTTGTCACCAAGCACCCAAATACGGCATCCAGCTGACACAACCCCCATGGACCCTGCAAGGCAGTGGGCTCGGGTCCTCATTCAGAAGCACAGCTTCATATTCATGCTGCCAGCCTCCACAAACCTGCAGCTACACCAGGATAGCAAATGTTTGGTTATTGCAGTTTAAAAATACCTAACGCGCTGCAATGGAAACGCAATGCTGTGGTTAGGAGTGATGTAAGGTGGTGGCACGTTGCCTTCATGACTGCTGAGCCCAAAAGCCCCATCTTTCATCTTTCTGGTGGCAGCAAACCATGATCAAGAGGAATGGTGCCTCCAGGTTGGGATGTACAGACCCTCTCTGAGAAGGCTCACAGTGGGAACTGCCACCCCCTCTATCACAAATATGCACGGAGAGAGGGTTTACTAAATTCCTTACCCCATGCCAGCCATGGGGATTCTTTATTTGACATCTGGCAGCCAAACAGGCCCCTTTCTGGGGGGCAGTCCCCTCTGCCTCCCCACACTGCCCGCTGGCACGCAGGAGGAGGCAGAAAGGGTGGCACGGAGGGAGGAAAGGAGAATCTCACTCGCTGCGGCCTCTCCTCCTCAGAGTGTTAATCATTACAGCTCATCCGCTCAGCACCACTTTTTCCTTCTGCACAAATAATTAAGAAACACCTGTGTTCTTTTCATTCAATAACACACGTTTCAGAGAAAGCCGCTCTTTTAAGCTTAGATTATTTTCTGTGACCATGATTCAGCTGACAAAATAACAATGACTCATTTTGCCAAGGACTGGGGCGGGGAGGGGACGGGGGGAAGAGAGAGAGAGGCTGTCAACCCTATGTTAAAAATAAAAATATCAAATAAATATTATTGCAAATAAAAAAAGAAGCCACCTTAATATTTATCTCCTTCAAAATGGCCGGTGCCCCCATGCAACTTTGAAATCTGAATAAACTCCTGGAGGTGACTCTTTGCCAACGTTCGTGCCTATGCCAGCTTTCTCACAAACGAACAGCTTGTATCTCCATGAAAACCAATGGATGGAACAAATTGTATTAAATTATGTAAAATGATACTAAAGAGCACAATCTACCAGTAAAAAAAAATATTTAAAAATTGGAAAATCTTGTTTTTATAAATTTGAGAAAATTGTAAAAGATAATTGGAGGGGGGAAATGTTACATTTTTATTACACTTAAAGGGATGTCTCATGGATTTAAGCAGGAAATGAGATTTATTCTCTCATAGGTCAGACACACATAATTCTTTGGTGCCGTTGACACCTGTGAGTTATTTAGCCTTCCTCATACTTTAGCATGTAGAGAAATCCCATCTCTATGAAGCTGAGCATAGCCCTGTGACAGTCTCAAATTGTCCCTCCCCATCACACTGTAGGAGCTGTCAGTGCACATTATGTATCCAAATTTCTTTCTACTTCTCAGAGACCCTTTCTGGAGGGGGAGGGGGATGTAAATAACAGTAATTAGCACCAAATTTACTATATCTTCAGAAAATCATTAAGGATATTTTCAGCACATATTGGAGAATTTTATAATTTAAATATTCTGATATGTCCATGCAAAGAACATTCCAGTAACTTTGCCTGAAATGGGTTTTAAATTGATGATTTCCAAGCATGAGTCAGTTAATCATGAACAAAAAGATCTGACTATTTCTGTATCTAGGGTGGTGGAGAGGGTGAGAGTGTGAGAGCTTTTGGCTGGTTTGAGGCTTTAAACGACACTCTACTGACATACAATAGGGAGTCAAAATTCAAGGCTTTGTTCTGACAGCCTGTAGCCCACGGGGAGCCCCCTGGCACCCCAGCCTCGTGCAGGGCTCTGCAGGCAGATTTTAGAAACCAAGTTCATCCCCGTGATGGCAGCAGGACCTGGCCGTGGCTGGTGGCTGCTGGTGGAGTCCTTCTGCTGCAGGCAGAGACAGGAGATCCCCCAGGGCCAGGGGAGGTGGTCAGCGGTCAGTGGTCAGTGCCCGGCTGCGCAGGCAGCGCTCCCTCACCTGCCCAGATCCACTGACGGCACCGAGAAATGAAAAACTCTCCTCTGCCTTATCCTGTCTTCAATCAAAGAGACAGGGCACCATTAATCCAGTTTTAAAAGAAAGAGGTTTGTCTGCATGAGCCTAATTTTTAATTCCTGCCCCTCCAATCCCTTTTTCTGTTTTCTACCCCCCTCTCCATTGCAAGGCCCTGAAATGCAGACTCATGATTCTTGGCTGCAACAGATAGTTAATTTATTCTGCAACTGCATTAACTCAGCACACATCTAAACCTTCCTAACCTAACTCTGGATGACTATGCCACATGACTGAGGGTTAGCTTGAACTCTCAGTTCTGCCACATCACTCTCCACTGGAGATCTTTGCAATCCTAAAAAAATAAATAAAAAAAACCCCCAAAAACCAAAAAAACTTCTGCAGCCAGTAAAGCACATACAAGAACTGCTCAGCAGGACAAATGAGCATTGTAGCTTCCATAGTCACATACGCCACAGGGAGCCTCAACTAATTTCCACTCTCAATAGAGCTTATACAGACCTGGAAGCTTAAAATTGTTCCCGTCTTTCCAATGAATAACACTGGGATCTTGTAAAAAAGACACTCCTTTCGTGAAAGGCAAGAGGAATTTGAAGGCCTGGGGGCTGCAGTGGGAGAAGTTGCTCTGCCCCTTTCCTACACAGCTGCAGGGTGGCTGGGAAAATCAAATACACCCAAGAAGCCACATGGGCTTTCCTGACCAACCACTGCCTGGAAGCCACCTCCACTGCCTCCAAAAGGGCCCACCTGGGACTGGTAAGAAGAGGGAGCTGAGGCCAGCACTGCCTTCTGGAAAAGGACAGTGTGGCTGCTATTTTTGCAAACAGGTAGAGCTTAAGAGCTGGCTCTGAAGGGTTAATGCTTGGACTTGACGAATTTCCCCATCTCTGTGATCCAGTCACCACCACAGCCTACCCTCATGACTCACAACAGCTGGAGTTGCTAAACTGGCAGCGTCACAGTGTGGCATCAGGAAATTTAAGATAAAAAAATATATACGATACACAAGAAATCCTAATAAATTCTGGAAACTGTAGACATGTAAATCTCCAAGCGCTAAAAAATCATCCTGCTAGAGAAACTATTTTTAAAAAAGGCTATTAGGAGGTGTGAAAGCGAAGCTGTCTATTATGTTTCTAAAGAAAGGCACCAAATGCTTATTTTTCATCCCACTGAATTCTGAGTGCCCGTGTTTGACAGACAGTTAGCACAAGGTCACTGCCAGTCAGCGGGCTCCCGGCCAGCAGAGCCTCCCGGACATCAGAGGGACCAGACACTTGGGGAGAAAATTGAACTTGCTGCAACAACGCTGGTTTAGATCATCTGAATGAAACCTGATCCCAGCTGCTGTTTTCTGGGTTTCTCTTCCGTACTTTTTCTTATGCAGCGGGATAATTTGATATATTTTTTTCATCGTTAAAATCCAGCAGCTCCTCTACTTGCGTATTTTTTTAATGGGGTAAATTGAAGGAATAAAGTATAATAATAATTAAAGAAAAGAAGGGGAAAATGTTTCCTTCCCCCCTGCGCGACTCCCACTGCAGACAATGCAAATCCCACAACACATGTTTGCAGGGAAATCAGAGCACACTCAGGGCTAGAAGTGCAAATTCGTCTCATCTAGATGATTAAACTAGTAACAGTTATAAACAAAGAGCTTTTTATCCCACTGATTTCGGGATGGGTTAGTGCTTTTCTCCAAACAGTCTTCAAATAGTTTATGCTAACCAAAATATCCCTCCAAAAACAGAGCCATGCAGTGACCAAATAAACAAGAAGATTACTCCAAGGGGGAGACGGCAGCACACGAGGGGAAACCAAACTGTGCGAGGCTGTGCTGAGGTCCTGACAAACCTGGAAATCTCCATGGTCACGTTTTTATCTATACAAAAGTTCTTATTTAATTTTGTGTCCCACCTGCAGCAAAAATGGTGCAGCCAGAAACCCCCTCCTTCTGCTTCAATTCCTGTGATTTCAACCAAAAGTGCCCTCAGATTTTTTCTTTTTGTTCTTTATTTTCTAAACACTTAGGTTTGCATATTTATTTATTTAATTTTAAAAAGAAATCTAGAAGGAACTTCGAGAAAGCAGTTATCAAAGGAGATAGAAGACCCTGTGGTCAAATTTCATCTTTATCTGTTGTCCATAAACCAGCAGTCCCAAATCCTCATGCCTTCTCCTTCCTGTAGGTATGGGCACACCTAGACCTTTACTAACTATCTAATACACCCTTCCTTAAGTACCAGGAGGAAATTTGCCGTCACATGTCAAAAGCTGCTCACAGAGTTCAGGAATCAGACCCACAGTCCATAGCAAAAGTGCTGCAACACCCTTAATTTGCTTTCACACTGGTTTCCCTTTTTTTAAATATTAAAAACATATTTCATCATTACGATCTACATTTCCATTCACACATCTTTTTCATTATTTTTTATCAGCTAATCTAAAATGATACACCAAGTGCTACCTAAAGAGCCAGTTTAATATTAGTTCTTAGAAGGAAAAGATCTGACTCTGATTTTGCTCAGAACTCGCTTCCGTGAAGCCATCGGAGTCACACTGATATAAAAGTGATGTAAATAAGAGCAGGATCAGCTTACAGGTGTTAGGCAACAAAGTAAAAGAATACATTCATACAAATTCGTAGAGGTAGAGCACTCTATACCTCTGATGAAAGTGCTATTTAACCACACAGCAGCTGAATGAACAAAAGAATGCCTTTTTTAAAAAAAAAAATTATGTCATTGCAAAACACCATGGGAGCAATTGCTTTCTTTCCCAAATGTTGCTTGAAAAATCCAGAGTACTTGCACTAATAAAAACCTTTTCCAAATTCAGTGCTTCTAAAAATATGAGGTCTATCATAAAAACACTTATACAGGTGATACACATTTTTTTCATCAGACTTTTATGCAAGAAATTGGGCTTGCATATTAAACATTATTCAAAAAGAATAATTAAAGTCCTACATGGACACATATCTGCCTCAGGGCAGACTTTTTATGTTGTTTTGCATTCCATGTGTCACTCAAAAGAATTGCAACTGGGAAATGATGTTGAACTAAAATAAGACAAGAACACATTGACTAAAATTATACCCTGTCCAATTTGCTGACACCCCTTTAGACATCTTGCCATGATTGCTCTGGTGCAACCACTGTTCTGCGTATGGGTGACATTTAAACTGAGCATAGTTGTACACTGAAATCAAATAAAGGATTTGAGGACTTTTTTTCCTTCTCCTTTTTGATACTGAAAAGTACATGGGATTTGAAAGCAGAAGAAAAAGGACATACTTTGAGCAGTGATCTGCTTTTGTTATCCTGTCTAGGAAAAGCATTGTTGGTTTTCTACAATTAATATATTTGTGTGAGAATAATCAGATTAGGAGCTTGAACCTTCAGCTCTCATGTGCCCAAAACTCCTACAGAAGTTAATGGGGGGTTTCAGCTCGTGAGGATAACAGGGCTGAGCCTTTATTCTGCCAAACCAGATTTCCCCAAGGCCTGACAAGTGAACACGTTTAAGTCGCACATTCTTTGTCTGGCTTGCCTGGCTGCACTGGCTGTGGCCTCGGAGGCTGGGGGGAGCATGGCAGCAGCCCCTTCTGGGGGTCCCCTCATCCCACCCCAGCCCCTCAGAAAGCCAGGAGCACAGGATGAAAACCCAGGGATTTTTATGATACATTAGAGCCTTTTTTAAACCACTTAGAGCTAAATTTAACACATCCTCTGCATGCTACCCATCCCACCTTTCCTTCCCACCTCTAGCCTTCTCTTTGGCTGTTTTGTTTTCTCTTTCATTTCACTCACTTCCTTAATTAAGTTGATAATGTAATTATGTCACAGCTGTAGCATCCTCCTCTTGCAGAGGTGGCTGGATTTCTGTAACTTCAGCCTGTTTGATGATTGAGTGATAGATACAGAGATAATTGTAACTTTTCACAAATCTTATTTATAAGTTGTAAAAGGAAGGAGCTGGCTACAGCACATGGGGGACTAATGTTTGGTATCAAGTGGGTCTTGCTTGCTTTCTGTGAAAAGTCAGAGCTCTGCAGAAGGGAAGCAGCAGGGAATGAGGGTTTTTAACACAGAATTCTTAAGTGCTGGGAGAGGGAAAGCACTTCAGTTGGGGGAGGGAAAGAGACCTTCATCTTTCAGTAATTGTCAAGGCAGAGGAAAGAAAGCAGCCAGTTCAGTAAAATCTCAGCATCACAACCCTGCCCTCCTCCCAAAAAATACACAAAAGGTGTTGCATTGAGCTACTGTACATTCTCAAATGGAAAAGCCTGATACTCTGAGCAAAGGGTTCAAGCTAATTTGACAGATAACCTGTAACCAATATATTTGCCTTCCTATTTTGCTAAAGCATAGAATTTCCTGTGATGTACTTGACAGATGACTCTTAGTAACGAAAGAATACTGTCCCTGACCTTTTATTACATATGGAAATATTAAAGTGTTTTACATCAACACATCATGGCATATTAACAAGAGACAATCTAGGGGAACAGTTAACCGAGAAGAGGAAAAAGCTTCATCAACTACTCCAATTTCCAGAAGAGGATCAGAAGTACTTGCCCGTATGAACAAACAAAACATATCTACTGGGAAATGTAAACAGAGTCGGTGTGAATCATGAGACCCATCATGTTTTGGAGCAAATCTGCAAGCACATGCATATTCCAGAAATAAAATCTATTAGCAGGAGGTCAAGGTTGCACACTGAAGCAAGTAAAGAGCTAAAACTTGGCCTATCTTCTTTTGACGCTGGGTTGCTCGCTTCTCTCTTCATGTGCTACCACTCTGCTATTCTTGATATTCCTCATGTTTCAGCATGCACTTAGGAGACTCTTAGATGGAAAACAAAGTTCTCCTCGCCATGTCTACATGTGCAGCACAGCCTGCCTTCTCTTCCAAGTGCTGGGGGATGGTTACTAAAAATACCGCTCTCGAAACATTACCATGCACACACCAAACTTTGATCTTCCAAGATTTTTCTACACCAGCTTTAATGCTACAATCCTTATCAATGCCTGTATATATTTCAGTTGAAAGGACAGAAGTGGGGTGTCTTTCTCTGGCACGTCTGATATTGCGCAGGGATTTTGTCGCACACAGCACGTGCACAAAATTTTGTGAAGCTTTTTTACACGGAGCGCGCTCTCCCAAGGAGTGAGATGCTTCTGGTATTTAGCATCCAGTAGGGCCAGCATTAAAATAAGGCAGATTCTCCTGACCTGACAGGATACCTCTCTGCTGGTGCCAGGCCTCCTTGGGATCAAAGACATCCACCTTAGATATACCTTCAGTCAGCCTTTCATCTGCTTCAGATTTCCCCACCAGCAGAAAACCCCTAGGTTTGCACAGCTGCAGGCCAGGTACAGCCGTAACTTTTACCAGGATCTTTGACCATCTTGGGTCTGACATGTGGTCAAGTCACAAAACAGGCTCTGACATACGCGTGCTGCTAACACAGCTGTCTGTCTCTGAAAAACACCTTATAGAAGTGGTTACTCTAAGTTTTCCAACTCAGAAAAGTGATGCTCAGGTGCTGAGAATTCTATGTGGTTTTCTACAGCTTTAGGGAAACAAACAGTGGGAATAGGATCACACCTGGTGTTGCTTTGATTTTATGGTGTTTGGGAAGATGACTTCTAGCAGGCATCTGCAACCAACAGAGGTGTAGAGCTGCTAAGGGGCACTTCATAACTTTTTAGACACATCTACCTTTGTCCATTTGCCTGTTCAGTAACCAAGAATCAAACACACGTGCATCAACTCCACTGCATTTGGTGGGCGCTCTTTTTGATAATGGAATCACTCTAAATTCAGGTGAATAAGCAATGTCCAGAAGATGCTTTGAGAACTTTTCAGCCCTGTTAGGATAATACTGTTGGGCAAACTTCACAGCTCTAGACAGCATGGACACTTCATTACCATCTCCACGTCACCACAGCTTTAAGGCTGTGTTTGACCTGCTTCACTTAGGCCTCTCTCTCCTTTAAAAAGTAGAAGTAGCGAGGGAAAGAGCAAACACCAAAAAATCCCCCTATAATGCCCAAAGTGTGATAACCTGCTGTGGTCAAAGATAACAGAGAAACCATGAAAAACTTCAGGTCTTTTTCATATGACTGCATTGATTATTAGAAAGAGATCATTCCTGAAAATGATTACAAGCTCTATCTTTTTCATATTTCAGGGGTTCCTATGTGCACTGAGATGGAGGCAGTTGTGCAGCCCTTTAGAGTGGAAGGGAAACTGTGCCCTCCACCATGCAGGCAAACCAAAAAGTGAGTGATGCAGTCTTCATGGGAGGACTCCATTACCAACTGCCTAAAGAATCTTCTTGCTATTAAGAAATGGAAATTATTTGTAAAGAAGGGTTAAAGGTCACATGCAGGCATTCACTGGGAATTATTGACATAGGTATGACATAGAAGATAGCCAATCGAAAAGCAATTTTATAAACATTGTTATTAAATAGTATGGTAATTACTTTAAGTACTGGAGGAATGTCAGGGTCATATGAGAGTTTTGTTGGTGTCACAGTTTTTTTATTTGACACTTAAGGGATCAATGACACTTAGTATATTTATTCTGAAATGTGAGCTCTGTCGCCAGCCTAGAAGCTAATTCACATACCACCCCATATTTATACAGAAATAATTTCTGATTTTTATTTCATTCACTAAGTATCCAGCAATGCAAGCGTCAAAGCTCTCCACACATAAAAGTATGGAAGTAATTAGGGATTATGTGGTAAGTGTACAAACATAGTTTATATTACTGTGTATTAGAAAGGACCCTTTTTATAGCTGCCTTTGTCAATTTGACAGAGCAAAGGGTTTTAATGTACTGTAATAAGAAATGTAAGAGGGGGCAAAGGACAGAGTGGCTGTGATGCCTGTTTGTAAACTGCCTGGCCCCGAGGTCCTCCCTCTCTCCTACTCATCCATGCTCCATGCTTATTCTATGGTCATATACATTTTAACCCAGTTAATAGCAGGCTGGTGAGGGCAGAGGCTGGGGGACATCCCTTAAATGCATGTTGTCAGCTGCCACTAGAGCTTATAGCAGTGCTTCCCAAAGACAGCATGGTACGCATGATCAGCAGCAAAACTTCCATGATAAAACATCTTGCAAAAATATTTTACTTTATTTTTGCCCAAGGCCACAATTCCACTCAGGATCAGGTGACTGACTGAAACAAATAAATGTAAACACTGCCTGTGAGGTGAACAGACAGGCAGGGTGACGTCCCAGGCAAGCCCCTGAGCTGACATTTTATGAGCTTGAAATCTATAACGGGGCTTCCCGTGTGCTCCGTGGCTTTGTGGTGGATTTGTTCCACACCTGTTCCTCATGAGGAGCAGAGAGAGCCCTGAGAGGGTGCACAGCCCAGCTTGGAACACCTTGCCCCAACCGAGCCACTACCTTGCTCCCTCCCTTTAATGAGAAACAGGTCTGGTACAGATGTTCCTGCAGCCTTCCCCGTGTCCTCCACGGGAGCAAGGGAAAATGTGGAGGAATATGAAGTGTTATTTACCACTCAGAAGGACAACAGCATCCTCCACTTCACCTGTAATAGATGACACTGGTGCTTCACAGCAAAGAGTTCAGAATGTAAATTGTAATATGAAATATATACTACCTGGTAACGTCCCTGTCACACTCTGTGAACTTCAGCTCAATTAAAAAAGAAATCAGCTGACATTGATAAAATGCTGTTTTCAGCGTAAATGAAAGGAAAATTATACCAACATAGATTTAGTGCAATTTTAAAACAAAACTCAAAGGGAACAAAAGAGGTGGAAGAAAGGACCACAGCATATGCTGTAGAAAAGGATATACACATAAAACACAAATTGTCCAATTTGAAAGATGTGGGATAACTGCAAGGCACCGTGTTTGAACCTCCCTGTGCTGTGAGCAGAGTGGGCATCTCTCATCCTCCCACAGGTGGAGCAGCCACCTCTGCCAGCCAGCCCCACTCCTACCTTCAACTTGCACTACATCACCGAGCAAACCATGCCAAAATCTGCTGGTAGCTTTACTGGCAATCCAGCACTGGAGTTCCAAAATGTTTTACCAAAAGGGCACGCTGGCACAGAGCTGCCCTTGCCACCTGCAGCTGCTCACTCTCTCCTGTGGCATGGGAAGCTCTGTCACAGCTAGACAGGGAATCGTAAAGGGCTCTTGCGTTTCCCTTTTATGCCAGGTTCATCCCCAAGACCTAGTGCACAGCCTAAAACCTGGAATAAAAATAAGGCCTCACTGCAAATGTGAAAAATCACATTTTACTGTGATTTACCCAGTAGATACTATGTTCTGGCTGCAGATTGACTGACTTGGTGGTCCCACATTAAATCTCTAATCTGAAGCACGCAGAGGCTCCTCAGCAGAAGTTTGCACTGTGGCATAAGCACTTGCTAGGAAAGTAAATAATCCAAAAGGCAACTACTTCCAGAAACAACGTTAAACAAATCAGCATTTCCTGATGCTCTGGAAACACAATAATTTGATGTGTTGATAGCTGCTTGGTACTTTGGAAAACCAGGAAACTGAGTTAGATACCCCTTCTGCAAGGACAGTTAGCAGATTTAGTCCTGGAGTTCCAAAAACCTAGGAGCTCTGGCTGTAGTTTTCATACAGAGATAATAAATCCAGGCTTTGATAGGGAGCTCACATTTTAAAATAATGTCACCGATCTCTATTTGGCATGCAGCAGAGACATGGCAAGCATGATGAGAACAGGAGAAAAGATCAGTCACCAGAAAAAAAAATAGAGTACAGGAAACAGATGATAGCTTTAGTATAATGAATTCCCTAACTTATTACAGACAGACATAGGTCTAGATGGTATGATTTAAATACTCTATTTAATTCAGCATTAAGAGTTTGAGGATGTTCAGGTCCTGTCACAACTTCAAGAACTTCAGGTCCAAGCTGGGCTAGATCAGCACATTGCCTCCACCAGGTTCAACCCCAAATCCGAGCCTTGGTGGTTACCTCCCACACCTCCCCATCTCCAAACTTTCTCTTCAAGATCTCAATGTTCACACTGTTCTGGGTGCACAAAACATCTGTGGGATGTTCTCATTCACACTCCTCAACCACATGGCTTTGGCATCTTTCCTTGGATGAAATGGAGACCCATTTAATCTAGATCAGTAAAAAAGGCAATTGATCAGTCTCAGGTGAGGAAAATCACATAATATCAGTCCATGGTCACAACATCCCTCCAGGGATGAGAGGTTCATGCTTCATGCTGGGCAAGACAAACCACACCTTTTGGTAAGCGACACCACTGTGCTTCTCACTGGTGTCATTCCACGCACTCCTGGGTGACCAGTACTGTTACACAATGACTTACTGATAAATACTACTTAAATACTGAGTGATAAGAACAATGGCCAAGGAACCAGTGGAAAAACTGGAGACTTAAGGGTGATCACTGCAGAAGTGAAAAAAAGAATGCAGATTTTTCATATCAAAAGAGTACTCTAATTTATCTGAAAGCCTAGTTCTTATCTACTTCACAGTAAAAATGCAAGCCTCAAAGACAAAATTCTCCACTTTTCTGTTTCAACATATTCAGAATGTAGAGAAGCGTATTCAGGAAGTTTCTATATTTGATGATCTTTTTCCATTCTAAGTTTCTAATTAGTACTATGCCCTATTCTGTGAGTTTTATTTTCAGCACTAGAGCCAGCACACAACACCCAGAATGCCTATCCTCCAACTGGATAAAAATATGTATGTCCACATTCATTCTGTAGCAACAGATCCTTTTTTATCTGCTCGCTGAGGATGTGGAGCTGGATTGACCAAACACCAGAAGCTCAGAATCTGTTCATCCCTTCCCGTTTTATTACAGAAGCACTTTAACTAGTGACTGTCATTGAAGGCAGACATGTTGAACAGGTTGGTCTGCCACACGTCCAAGCAGCACAGATATTTTGAGACTCACAGGCAGGGAGGGTTTTTAGTACCAGTCCCTACTGCTACCGTAAGGCCACCTGCCTGCCCTCCAGGGACACGGGGGCTCTATCCAACACTAGTTTTACAGCAGCTGCATACAGTTTGCACAACTACTTGTCTCCTGTTTTTTGTTGTAGAACAGCCTGCTCCAACTCTGCTATGTAACTTTCAGTGTTTGGTTAGGACACCACAGAGCAGCCTGCATGCTTCCCCTCTGCCCAGCCAGAATATTGCCTCCAGTCTTTTTCCTTGTCCCTGAGGACAAGGGACGTTGCTCAGTCATTCCACTCCAAAAACTTGCCTTCCCACATTCACACTCTGCAGAGCGTGCCTAGAAAGTTACACCTACCCAAAAAGGAGATGCAACCAACCACCGAAAAATATCCGAATTCAGAGAGACCAACACAGGTTTCTTCCCATCCTTTCCTTTGCTGAAGTTCAACCTCCAAGATAGCAGCAACTCTCACCACCACATGGGACTGGGGACAGCTGTGGCTGGCTGTGTGCATGGTCCCCTCCCAGGTACACCTGAAAGGCAGCTCCAGTTCTACCCACAATAACTTAGAGATCAAAGAGATGCCCACACAAACAGCACAGCTCCTTGGGACTCCCATGTCCCGTGCATCACCTGAGATGGGCTCCAATTGCTTTGACTCACACCCCACCACTCAGCTTTTTTTATCCTATTTAGTATTTAAGACTTTTTCCTGACTCCTGAAAATCTGTCAGCAGGCTTACATTTGCATTCAACATTAACAAAGGAAGAGCTGAAAGTACCAAAAAAAAAACCAAAAAAACAAAAACCAAAAACTTGGGTGTGGGAAAAGCTGGAGGGAGGTGTAATAAAATGAAGTCAAATGAAAATAAAACAAAAGAGGAACACAGTACATAGCAGGAAAATCAAAAGACAAAATAAAAGATTAAGGAGTGCAGGTAAAGATAAAATTCAAAAACTGCTTTAAATGTTGATTCTCTCCCTACTGTTTTTGTTTCATGCAGTATTTTGATGCTAGCATCTAATTATTCTTTGCAGTGTTTTATCTCCCCCATTATAGTATCACCAGATTTTTTTTTATTGGCACTTTCCTCATTAATGATTACAACACCTACGTTTAAGGAGCTAAATGAGTTCTCTCTTTTCCTGAGCTGCAGAGAGGGGGGTCAGCAGAGGAATGAGAATTATTCTGTTGTATGCAGATGTGTTATACTCAAAATTATTTTTGGCCATTGAAGTAGCTCCCACAGCTTGCTGAGGCAAAAGAAAGATTCCTCTCCATTCCTAGCTGTGACCCAGGAAAGTCAAGGAGATCTCCTTCTGCTCTCCAGTCAATCACAACAGGAATTTAACAAATCTTCCAGCTTCAGCCTAAAAGCATTAACAGTTTCCTTTTAAATACCTGTTCTTAATTAAACTCAGCTTCCTTTTCAGAATCATTCAGCACAGAACCATGTCCGCCAACAGAATGCGTTTGCTTTTCCCTCTCTGCCGTGGGTCCCGAGGCTTGCTGGAGCGAAGTGCATCGGAGAGCGCCCCGAGCACGCCCTCGGAGACAGTCCCTGTGCACCGGTACTCACAGGGCACGGGCGGCCTGCGCATCCCTGTCCGGGGCGGCCTGCGCATCCCTGTTCGGGGCGGCCTGCGCATCCCTGTCCCGGGCGGCCCCGCACGGAGGCAGCGCCTGGAGAGCGCCTGGGTGCTGCTGCTCGCTGACGAGCTCCGTCTGGTTGTGTTCCCAGCGGGCCGGGGCTGCCAGCTGGGGGAAATTAAGCCGCGCTGGAGCTGGGGTGGCCGCTGCCCCCGCCGATGCCACCGGTGGGCTCAGGCGGGGGAGGGCTGCGCTCTCCAGGGAGCACCAGGGGTGCAGCGGGGCTGGAGCCGGACCTTGGCCACGGCCCCAAGGCCAGGTGTAGGGCTTTGGGGGGTGATTGTGGAACAACAGAAATCTGGGCTGGCAGGGAAGCTAGGAAAGCCCAAACGTGGGAGAAATAATTAAAAAATAAATAAATAAACAGGAAGATGTATTTATTGTTTACCCATTAAGCAGAAAAAGCAAGCCAGGGTGCAAATAACAGCAGATAAACTTTTGCCAGGAGCCAGAAATTTTCGCACCTATGAAAAGTTGGCAACATGCTTCAAGCTTACTATTTTTATTTTTTTTTCCTTTGGAATCCAAAATATGTCTGCCGTGCTCCCCACACAGGGCACAACTTACATTAATATATTGGTTTTGACTGTGACTCCATCTGCTCTGGATTGTTAGGTATTACAAGGGCCTTAGCAAGTAATTAGAAAAAATTAATAAAGATCCATATAAATATTGTTCTAAATAACTGCTCAGTAAACCACTATATATTCATATTACAATAAATAAATTAAATTTGCCATCAAAGTTTCATGGCAAAGCAGTAGAACTGGCATATTGGGGAAGCAGACAGACAGACAGCCTACTGGGGAGACAAAAGCTAAAGCTTTCTTAACATAGAAAATGTTCCTTGAATAGGGTTAAATACTTAATGGTTGCTAGCAAAAGATAAGACAAATATTCTTTGTTAATATTTATAGAATCCCATCAGGAACCCTTTTGTCCTAGCATTGTTTCCAAAATTCAATCCCCTAGTTATATCCATCATTTTTCATGTGATTAAAGGAATCTAAATTTGCTGCCTTGTCTTGTAAAAGAGTAAAAAGTTAGATCTGTATTATTAAAGCCTCTTGGTTAGAGCAGCAAATATAATATTGATAGTCTATGGTATATAAGTCTAAAAAACCGACTGATCACACATACACATGACATAAAATGCATTCATAGGATTCTATATGTTATTGCTAAGAAGTTGGGATCCAGGTAAAAAAATAAGAGACGAATAAAATACTTCAAACTGATAAAAGGTAAGAAATAAAATACTAGAACCACAAGGATAAAGAAAGGCAAAGGCTTTGGTGATGGGGAAGTGACATGACCGCAATGCCTGGGGCAGGAGACCTTCTGCTGTGGGAGTGAAGCCTGCCACCCTGCCCTGCACCCAAACAGGGAGCCACAGGGCACAGCTGGCGGCAGCCCTGGCCAGCAGAGGTGTCCTGGAAAAAATCACAAACGTGCTCAGGGTGCAGGCAGAAACTGCCGTTGGCTATCCGGCCGCGGAACTTTCTTGGTAGGCATCCAATGGGCTGGATACTAACGGTGGGCATGGGGGACTGAGCGAAGGTAACGCCAGGCAGACAGGGGAGGGCGGGACGGAGGGAGGGCACTGCGCCCGTCAGACACCTCCAGGGAGGGCTCCTGGGGCTGCAGTGCAGCCACAGCATCATCCCCGGTGGGGCAGAGCCCAGATCCCTGCCCAGCCCCGTAGCCAGCGCAGTGGGATGGGAGGGGTCCCTTCCCACACCTGTCAAATGGGAGCCCTGATAGCTGCTGTTATTTTTGGTGATAAAAATACATATTTATTTATTTTTCTATATATACATCTGTCCACAAAAGACCTCTCCATCTGCAGCAGACCGAGCACTTGTCAGTACTGGTAACTAGCACCAATATTAGAACCAAAGTGAGCACATCCCTGAGACAGAGCAAGCACCTCAGTCCCCAGGTGTGTGCTGCTCTGCTGAGCCCTGTGCCCCCCAGCTCCTCCACCCAGGGCAGGCAGACCCTCGGGAGCAGCCACACCTCCAGCCCTGCCGGCTGCACCTGCCCGAGCAGGGAGAGGGGCAGGGGCACGGGCTGGGCCACCCGACAGCTCTGTCTGGGGATATTTATGCCAGACAAAAAAAAAAAAAGAACAAAACCAATGTTTATTCTTTCACCTTTAGAAAGCTAAGACTCAGTGTTAAATTCTTCCCAGCCTACTAAAAACGTTTCTTTTTTATAAAACAGACGAAAGCCAAGTCCTCATTGATCCAATTTTTATTTCTTTACCCAGAACTTCTTAACAGCTTTAGAAAAATAGATAATTATTGCCGTTAATTTCAGCAAAACAGTTCAAACTCATCAGGGCTGCACAAGTATAATTTACTACTCCTTCTGACTTATTGTTTTGACTAGATGTAGATTGATGATTAAAGTGATAAACAGTAACATTTTTATAAAATGGCTGACTCTGCCAATGGCAACTGAATAAGAAACATGCTGAAATAGCTGTGCTGTTATTGTGATTGTACTCAAGGCTGTCAACAAAGAATATAAGTATTTGACAAGGTGTTATCTAATTGTGTTTTTAAAAGCCACGATACATACATCTTTTAATGTGTCACTTTAAGCTGCAAGAGAATTTCTTTTATTAAAAAGTACAAAGGAAAAATGAATGCCTTGCATTTTCTTGTTTCTTTTTCCCAAGCTCTGCCCTTTTGCCGTCATTCGACAGAATATATTTGCTCTTTAGTCAAATTGGCTTTTATTTAAATGGTAGCCCAAAATAGCACAGCAACATTAGGTGTATAAGAAGAAAGAACAGTGTGTCCCACAGACAATTTTTATCTCAGCCCTGGTGGGAATTAACTGATCGAAACAGAAGGCTAAGAATAAAATCCTTTTGACGCTCAGAGTTAGTGAAACAGCATTTTGGAGCAAGGAAAAGGTTTGGCTTTTTGATTTTTTTTATAACAGTGATCACCAGGAAAATTACCTTAACATGCTGCCTTTGGAGCTACCTGCAGTCCTTCCATGGTTCATGCTACACACAAGCATCCTTACATCCAAAACGCATTTATCCTCAGAGAGCCCGTCTGAGCCGGGGAAGGGGTGCCAGCCACACTGACTCCAGAGCTGTGGAGTGGAGTCCAGCCCGTCTCAGCACTCTGCCCTTTTCTCTGCTTGTAAGGGAAAACCTGGAAACCTCAAGAAAAGAAGGGCTTTGCTAATACATTGGAAGAAAGATGGAATCTCTGGGACAAGTGAAGGAGCAGGGGCAGGAGGGGACACTGGTGCAAGGGCTCTGCCACTCCCCTGCAGAGAGTGACAGCTGGGCAGAAAGGAGGCAGTTAAAATGGACCACAGAGGGAATTAAATAAAGATGCTACAAAACAAGGAAACTCCTGCTTATGTGTTCCTGCCTTCTAGGATGACAATAGCATTGTGAAATGCTGCAAGGCCTGGAGAGAGACAGGGAATTAACTGTTTGGAAACCCTCTTAGGTCAAGTTCAGGGTGTGGGGAGGAGCGGGGGAAGTGACAAGGACTGATGGTGCCTCTGAGCATCTCTCTGGGCATAAGGAAGGCAGAGCATCAAAATTCTTCCCTTTTCAGCTAGGTAGGGACCTCATACCATCAAGGAGGTGGGCCCTTGTGAAGTGAGAAGTCCTGATGGACTTGCAGCAGCATCATTCCAAGAGCATTCTCCATTGGACATCAGCTTGGGAAAGCCCTGATCTTCACCAGGAGCCAGAAACAGACTCCAGCTTTCCACTAGCGTTTGCATTGGTGTTGACCACAAGTGAAGAAGGGAAAACTTTGTGGCAAGGAAGATGGCAGCAGTGTGGCACTTGCTTAAAAACACGGTGTGTTTTTGGGTAAGTAGCTGAGGGTCAGGTAGAACAGCACCTTGATGCAAAATGCAGGCTCCCGAATCGAGCTGAGATCTACCAAGGTCATTCACACACCAATCCCAGCAGCACCACTGAAATATAGAGGTCAACTCCGTCTATTATGGGACAGCAACTTCTAATTTTTAATCCCAGTGGTATTTTAAGCACGGGATTGAAGTTAAAGGAGAAAAAACTCTTTATAATGAAAGACACAGAGAGATACCATCTGACCTGATTTTGCAAGGTAGGGTCCTTCATCCCTTCCTGGCCTGCGCACCACATGTTTGTTTGTCTTTGAAGATATATTTGCCAAAAGTTGTGGGCAATGGTCAGAGCTTCACTGTCAGAGGTTAAGAACATCTTTGCTACCATCTGATGGCCTGGGTTCACAGCACTTCTATAGATCATACCTTACCATTAATTTTAAAACTACCTCAGTATCAAATTGTTGGTTTTTTTCAGAGGGAGCTGAAAAACATTCTGAAGATAATGCCTGAGTGGCTTCCAGGTTTTGTGTTTAAAGATGTAAAATATGAGAGACATTCCAGAAAATCCTGCCCATCCTCCTGCATACAATAGGGGAGGTGCAGGTCATGGGCCCATGGCAGCCACAGAAAATAACTGAATATGAAAAATAACCGAAAAAATAGCTTATTGTTAATAAAGTGATGCCTTGGGGAGGCTGACCTAGAACAGAGGTTAGATAGAGTGAAAGGACAAAGGGTAGGTATTTATTGAAAGGCCTTCACAGGGCACACCTTGGGCAGTGCAGGACTCTCACAGAGACTGCACCCAGGATGGACACAGTCACACGTTTTTGGGACAGATATAAGCTCTGGCCATTTGCATATCAGAAGTTAATTGTCCAATTACAGCTTCAGGCAGTGGAGTCCCATTTTCCTAGTTTGTTCCCCCCCAACTCAGTTTTGTTTACATTTCTCATGGCCTGAAACAGTGAGGTGTCCTTGATTCTCAGGTCTGGAGAGGAATTGTTGTGTCTGACCAAAATGGGAAAAGCAGTTGCTAAAACTCTATATGGAGTTCGGAGTTATAAAAGAATTTCAGGATTACAAATATATGAAAATATAAAAGCTAAAATCCTAAGGCATCAATAGGATCTCTTTTCTAAGTGGGGATCACAACTGTCAGATCTCTGGCCAGCTCAAAACTCAGAAAATATCCAATTCAAAATCCTGTCCTTTATGTAAATGAACCAGGAGCAAAAAACCCAACCCTGCCTTTGAGAGCAGTGCCAATGGTTCAAGGAGTGGGGCTGGATGCTGAGTGCTCAGACCCCAGCTCCCACAGCCCTGGCAGCAGAGGCAGTGCCCTGATGGAAAGGGGAGCAGAGGAGCCCACGCCTCACTGCTGAGCAGCTGAAGCCGTGGTGAGCTGCGGGCCCACTGCTGGTTTTTAAACAGCAGCTGGAGCAGGATGCTCTGAAAAAAAGAGACAATGCATTCACGCCCTTCTAGGTGAATAATGATGCACCTGCTCTTGGGAAGGGCAAATCACCTGTAGGAACCCACAGCGGCCATGCAGCCATGGCCTACCACATGCTTACAGAAAATAACAACTAGATTAACCAATGCAAAAGAAAACCATCCGAACAATAACCTGTGTTTGTACTTTTTCAGCCAGCAATATTAGAAGTGACGTAGGACTAGCTACAACATGGGCCTGGGTCCTTTCTTCCCACCTGGATTCTCAAGCATGTTCATAAAGAGGAAAAACAGTTCCCTGTGAGATTTTAATTTTTAATAACATTTTGGCATTAGTTCTCTTTCAGGTGCTGCTATGCCCTTTAGTAGCTGGCTCCAAATAAATTATACTACTATAAAAGGTTTTACCACCCTTTACATGAGCTAGAAGTATGAGGAGTTACCTGAAGGCAAAGATAAAAGGTAATATAATTAGTTAACTTAATCTGAAGCAGAACATCTGACTCATTTGGGGTGCAGTCCCAAGGAAAGATCCTAATAAGTTAGTGGAGAGAAAGAGTTTTATATTCAAATGGACAAAATCATGAAAGAATGTACATACTTGGAGTCAGACCCAGAATTATTTTTATCATCTTTTGTCTTTCCTTTTTTTATTTTTTTTTTTTTTTTAATGAAGAACTGTAATTCAAGGGTGCTGCATTTTGTCATGATTTACAAGATGTAGCCAACATTTTGTGAACCTTGTGGGAATTTAAAAACTTCTTTGAATTTATCTGTATTTCAGAATGAATCCTGCCAATCTGGATCTCCTTCGGAAGAGAGGAAGAAAAAGACAGTCATAGGCTCCTGCATTAATTATGATATTTTTAGTTATTCAGCTAGATTTAGGAAAAATAAAGTCAACATACTGTAAATAAATTCTAAAATCCCTAGCTTTGTGGTTTCTCAGACCGAGTCTCAGTGGAAGAGCTTCAAAAGCCACATAATTTCTATTACAAAAAAACAGTAAAACAAAGATTTGGGCTGTCTTTTGGAATTTTTCAATCACTATATAGCAATGCTACCAGTGTCTAAAACAGAAAAAAACTTGTTTACAAGTGTGTCAGGAGGAAGAGAGCCATTTGGGGGGATTTCAGTGTACAAAGACCTGGCCAATATCAGAGCAGTGTAACGGCTTCAAAACCTTCCTCAGTATCATGCAGAGGTGGGGTGAGGAATAATGGCTTAAGAAAAGTGGCCTCATCTTTTGGTCAAACAGTTCCAGTGTCATGCAGACAATTAATAGGCAGTCAGCAGAGTATGTAACTGGTGATTATCGGAACAAAGGGGTTTGCTTTTGCATTATTTCTCAGGACCTGGTGCAATATGTTGGAATTTTTAGCCTATTGCTCGTTATCGCATTCATTTCCTGAGATCTTGCTTTAACTAAGACACTGTCAAAGTACTTTGTTTTACTCTCAGTTCGCTTTTTTTTCTGAAGTCAGGAGGATTAGATACAAAATATGATCTGGCATTCTGTGATGAGAATATTCTTTCTTTGAAAGGATTCCTTTCTTTTTAATATCTGAGCAGCTAGCAACAGTGAGATAGGGGTGTTCTTTCCAAGTATCTGGTCATCCGAGAGCTCCCACACAACAAATCTACACTTAGGACTTTTGTGTTCTCATCTAGAAAATCCTGGAGGGAGGGAGATGACAAGTACTGAGACTGCTTTAACAGGCAGAGAAGCTGTAAGGCTGCTGGTCCAGTCCCTGGCCTTGGGATGGTACATCCCACCACAGCAGGCAGCACTGCCATGGAGGAAAGGAGGACAGCAGGGAAACGTAACTCTGCAGTCATCCCAGGCATCCTGCTGCTTCTCTGCTTTGGTGACATTATTTTAAAAGGTCCCTGTGAAGAGCAATGCTGTCCCTCTGTCAGCGGTGGCCACTAACACTGGATGGGTAGCACTCATGCCAAAGAGAACAAAAGAGCGGGTGGAAGATGCTCTGCCTGAGCTGGGTGAGGAGCAGGTTGGGCAGCAACCACAGTTCCAGGCTGGGGAGGTTCCTCCCCTGGGGAGGTTGCTCCTGCCCTTTGGAGGAAAAGCACAACAATATCGGCATAGTCACCTTAGTAGCAACACTACTGATTCCCAAAGTGAATTTGTCCCCACTCCAACAACTTTTGTGACCAGAGAGACTCCCAAGCTGACCAGTCACCCCAGAAGATCTAGAACAAACCAGCCACACAACTGGTGAAAACAAAGACTTTGTGCAGGGATCTAGCCTGAACGGGTACATTGTTTATGAGTCCACCAGGACCCATAAATAAAAAATAATTAAAATTATTTCTTAAATTTAGAAGGTATCATTTCTGCAAGAGTACAGTGCAGCCATGTCAGCTCTTCAGAAAACATTGCTGTGCTTAACTTATGTCTTCCAGAGATGTATTAAAAGGGATAAGGACCATATTGTAGGATAACCACCATATGCCATTCACCCTTTGTTCTGGCTTTTTTTTTTTTCCTTATTTGTCAGGCTTGTTACAACTTTCTCTTGGAAGAGTGCCAATGTCAGAAGTATATACATTATCCCTTCTTTTGGCTTCTAGAGATCTGAGATAATCTCTTCATATACAGGGTAGGAAGAAATGTCCAGTGGGTAATACATGGTCACATTTCTGCTACTCAGCCTTGGGAGTATCTAATAACCCTTAATCCAGACTGGATTTTTTTATTTATTTATTTTTTTAAGCCAAAAGTATTAAGACTGATAACTCAAACTTTTAGGCTCATGGACAGTTCTCCTATTTCCATATTCATATTAGGACTTTTCAGGTGAAAGAAGGGTTCTTATTTTGCATAGATTAGTGGTGGTGGTGGGTTGATTTCTTTTGTTTTTTAGGAATGCTTTTTTCCTGTTGCTTTGTTAGCCTCAATATTTTCCTTTTATTACCAGCACATTTCTGACTTATTGCAATGTGGGGCCAGCAAATAAGATTGTCAAAATGAGTATGTGCTTGTTATAACCCACTCAAAAAAAATAAAAAGGATTTTAAAAGAAAATAAATTCAAGTCAGTTTTAATTTTGACACTGATTGATGATGATATTTCTGACCAGTTTTATGTTGCACAGATTTTGAACAATATCCTCCTCTGATCTTCAGTGCTGTAGTTATAAATACTTGATAGCATTTTCATAAAAGGATCTTTTTACAATACGCTTAATGAGAGCTTCTGCTGAAGATACACAAGTAAAAAGAAACCCAGCTTAATATGGTGATAGTCAGATACTCAATAAGTGGCATGTGTTCTCAAAAAGCTCTGACAAAAAACTTTCAATTATTATACCTGTGTCTTTCAGCATCACTTTACCATATCAATTATTCATGTAACATCTAACTGAAAAATGTTATATTTAGCAATCATTTTAAAAATTCTCTAAACAGTAGCACAACAGCTGATATGACCAAAAAATGATCATTCATCACCTGTCTGTAATGATGAACCTGTCACAAACTGGAAAGAAAAAAGTTGGGGTTTTTTCTTGGCTTAAAAAAACCTAAACCACAAAGTTATTTGTGATTATACAACATTTGCTTCCCTTTTCCACAGCCAGTTAGGGTTCACAAACATGAAAATCCATTATGAAATGGTACATAAAGTGTGACCGATTCTTGTTCAGTCAATTAGTGAGCGAAGTCTGAATATGATGTTTATCTGATCATCTGCATCTTTAGTACGCACCGGTAAAGGTGGTATTAACAAAGAACTGGGTTTGACTTCTTGGGAGCAACTGGTTCAAGAAATTGCACATTTGCTGATTATGCGCTCACACAAAGCACACAGCAGCCCCTTTCCTGTTTGTAATAAAAATCTAAGGGCTATATATGGAAGAATATAAGCATGTGACAGAAAATAAAGTTAACACTAAAAATCACATTTTTAGAGCTTTGTTTCTATTCATGAAGCTTGTTATTAATGTAGGACTTTTCAAAAAAACACTGTGTGGTCTCTTTGTTTGTACTAAGGCACACATTAAATATGGACATATTATTCCTCTGAACACAATGCTATTTTTATTTTACAAGAATTACTCCAGTGACTTCCATATAGAAATTATCTCACACATCTGTATTCTGATTATGATATTTAGTACAAGGGTCATGAATAATAAAATTGTTAAATATGCTTATTGCCATCTATAAATAAAGGTTATCTGACTGGAGGTTTTGTTTTTGGAGTGGCGGAACAAGTAGGGTTAGTTGCAAGACAATAGTGCTTTAATTTAACTTTGAAAATAAATACTTAAAATTATAAATATTCAAATGGTTTCCAAGGTGCAGTGAGCCTAAATTAATACTCGCAAAATGAATGCAACAGCACAACTGCAGAAGTTCACGTTATGGCAGAAAGTTCACAGATCTGCCAGCAAAGCATCTATAAACATTAGAGTCTTCTTTCAGCATGGATCCTGTCCTACTCAGTGGTAAAACTCCAGCTTAGGTCTGAGGGGATAAAAGAGCAATTCTCTGTAGTGGCTACGAAAATTGCAAGTTTTTACAAGTGGTGTTTATGCACGGATGTGTTTGGGCAGGGCGGGGAGCGTGTCCCTGTTTTTCAGCTGCTATTGCCCGGCTGCAGCAGGAGTGCCACACGCTGCCTGCACAGCCCCGCAGCCCGGCTGGGGCCAGCTGCAACTCCAAAAGGACTTCCCTTCACCTGGAGGCTGCGGTGGACGCGCAGCTAAAGTGTCATGGCAAGGGACAAATGGACTGCTGGAGTTAAAGAAGAAGACGTAGATCACTATTTTAAAGCAAGCCGAAATCTTATCAAGACATTATACCTGACAAAGAGGAGAACAAAATCCGTTTCCTGCCCCCTGTGTTTAGCGTGGCTGAGCACTGGAACAGGCTGCCCAGGAAGGTTGTGGAGCCTTTCTCTCTGGAGACATTCAAAACTCACCAGGTTCCTGCATGCAGTTGCTCCAGGTGATCCTGCCGTGGCAGGAGAATTGGGACTGGATGATCTCCAGAGGTTCCTTCCAACCCTGACTGTTCTGTGATTCCATGATTCTGTCTCTGGACTCCCTAATTCAATCCTGTGAACTGCAAATAACAGCCAGCCAAGAGTCACTCCATGTTTCCCACACGAATGTTAGGATTCAAGACTGAATTATCTGTACTTTGTGTGGCCTTTGAAGAGATGATGCAAACTAGCTTAAAAGTTTGAAGCTGCTTTTGAATTTTGTGTTTTAATGGTGTTTTTTATAGGCTGACACTTACGAGCATGGACAAATATGAGGATAACTTTTGTGCTCCTTTAAAATCTCCTCTCAAAAAGAACCCCTACCCTCACACCTCTTTAAGCTGCTGTGTAGGATCTTGCCGGGTATGATGCTCACACATGGCCACGCACTGAGGACAGGTCCAGGTGCCTGTGGAGGAGCACCCTGCCCACCCTGGCAGCGAGAGGAGCTCTGTCCCCAGCCCTGCAGCCTCTCCTGCGGGGAGAGCAACTTGCCCAGCGAGCATCTGTGTCCCCGGCGCTTGGCTACATGTGTGGATGCTAACTCTGCTAATGGCGAGGTTGCAGTGCAGTAATGAGAGGAACAATGTTTGTTTTGATCAGTTTGATAATTCATTTAAAAGTATTGTACCAGAGCCATGGAGACAGAAAGCCACGCCATTGTTACACGCTGGCACCGTCTCGTTATGTGAAGTAATTGAAACCTGTGGGAACAATATATGATTTAAAGCAGACAGTGAGGTTCTTTTCTTAAGCAACAATAGCATTGTTTTTCTACGGTCCTGATCTTGCTCATGGGAGCAAACTTCTCTAGGCAAGGAGGTAGTGAAATTTTCGGTTGCTGATTTTTAATGGCCAACAATGACTTTTCGGGAAGGTTGAAGAATCGGGCCCTCTTTCAATAAAAATGTCTTCAACGGGATGTTCATGATTTGCATATCTGCGCACAGACACACACAGGTTTCCAAGTGCTCCTTGCACGTTTAAGATCAATAGCTCAATTGACAGTAAGGGATGTGCCCTGAATTTCGCTGGGGTGGCTGCATGTTTCTCTAGTGGGGCTTGATGTTTGCTGGGTTAGAGGGATACTTAAAACATTGCTCTCTGTTTTGCATTAGGTTTATGTCCTAAATCAACAAATAACTATAGAAAAAATAAGAGAGCATTTTAGTATTACACACTTCGGAAGTGCTCAGTAGGTACCGAGGAATTTCTTTGCCATAATTAAGAGGTTTGGAGACCAGATGTACAAATGACAACCGATCTTGATTTACTTGGAAAAATGAGTCGTATCACTTATTATTAACTATTAAAGTAATTTAAACCCTTTTGAGAATAGATCTAACACTGCAACGCTTTGAAGGTTTGATATGTCTTGTAATCCATAGATTATTAAAGTTAATTTCTCTGCTGAGATCCTACTTTCAGTAAAAAATGCATGCACGCTAAAATGGTGTTGGTTTTTTTGTTTGTCTCCCTCTTTTTTATAACAAAGACGTACTTTAATTGGCTTTCTATTTATACTGCACTCAATGAAGGTATGGAGGCTGCAAGTGGGAGAAACCTTCCACAATTCTGGCTTGCAAAGCATACAGAAAAGCACACCATTCATCCACAAGTACACCCAAACCTTTCATTTGAGTTGGGTTGTGCTTGTGGGTGCGTGGCTTTCTTTTCTCTCTATTTGTTCTCCATGTATAATTTAGACTACATTTTGCTTTAGAGACCCTTAGCGGATAAGGAAAAGAAGGCAATAACAATATGTTGATTTATATCACCGTGAAACATTTTTCCTCCATACTTCAAAGTAATTTTAATTGAATTTAATCCTCTTGACTTTCATTTACTTATAAATGAGTTTTAGTTGTAATGTTAGAATGAAACAGAATTTAGCAGTTAACAGGTTTTTAGTGTTTTTGATTATAGATTATTATATAATGTTTCTTGGGCTAGAAAATACTGAATGTTAAATACTGTCCCATATTAGATCATTTTAAAACCTTCCTCTCTTCTACACGAGGAGAGAGGCATAACAATTTAGGTTAAATTACAGTTCATTTAAAGAGGTAAAAATGTTGGACGAAATGATTAAAACTTCTGAAAATCACTTACCAGTTTGTGTTCATGATCAAGAATATATCGAAGCAGAAAATTTTTAAAAAATCCCAAAAAATAAACAAGAGTATCTTCCAAAGAAACTATGCCATGCATGATTCCATCAGCTGTGTGTGCACATTTATCATATTTTAGCTCCTCATCCATAGATCACAGGACACTAAGATCCCAATTCATTAAAAATTGAATACTCTATTTAAGATGGATGTTCTTATGCTTGGAGAAAAAGCATGGAACCTTTTTTTTTTTTCCTCTTAAAAGTCACATTTTGCCATTTGATTCTACCTGGACAGCACTCCTCAGTTAATTGCTACACAACTTTAGAGCTTCATAATTGAATGTACAAAAGAAATTTCAAATGAAAAAGTGTCTGCTATGAAAATTACAGAACAATTCCCACCTGCCCCCAAGCACACACCCATGCAACCCTTCCTGCTGCCCCTGCTTTAAAACTCGGTCTAGCAGTCACGACATACTTGAACTCATCTAGAAGCCTGTCAGCCAGTCCCCTAATCCCTCACATGGCACTGACATTACTGGGTGCTGTACTGGCAATTCCTAGGGGATTTTCCCATCCCTGTTTATGCAAGTGTCTCCTGCACGCGCGGCTCTCTCGTTAGGAAACACGCTGGTTCACAGCACAGCTTCCAAGGCCCAAGCAGCCGTGACACAGCCCGGGACTCTCAGCTGCTGACTTTGAAGACAGCGCTTTGAAACAAGAAGTTTGGAAGCACCAGATGATCTAGTCTGCTAATGAATGAGATCATCATAACGAGGATCTAGTCTGCTAATGAGTAAGCTGGGTGTGCAGGATGGGCAGGAGCAGCAAACAAGCTTTTTCTGGGTTTCTGAAGAGATGGGGATGGCTTTGAAGCATTTAGCAGGAGACTTTCCCATTCTCTGGCAGAAACATGGTCAGATGCAGGATATACAAACAACACAGTGCCTGTCATTTTAAAATACGCCTGCAATCCCTAAGGATCTTAGCTACCAATATTCAGATTTATGTCTTACATAGTTACAAATCTAACTTTGGTATTAGCTTTCAAGTTAGCACATCTATATTTGCCTTGCTTACTGGGGTCTTCTGCCATCCATACCACTACACACAATCCTAAATCTGAAATGTGTACAGGGATCTGTCTTCTTCATTGGAGCAGGGTCGTTCCTTCTGTTTTCAACTCATGATGCAAAAAAAATTCCTTATTTGAAAAAACTAGGAAAGTGTAAACCACTCCTCTCCCAAAATGTGCATAATGCTTAGGTACCAACAGTTTGTTTTTCTGCCACAAAAAATCACTTATTCACTAAGTTGTTATTGAAATGTATTTATGCTTATCAAGATAACACGGTAACTCCACTCATAACATCTGAAAACTTTCTGCCTATTAGAGAATTTCAGAACTTTATTCGTGTGTACTCTGACATAACACGTTTACTGACCCTCACAATGCACCTACTGCCAGCTAAGCTTACACAATACAAGGAGTCATGTTTTCCAGGGAAAAGCCCAGTAAAGCCAAGAAAAATTGCTGGTCTGCATTTGCATCCACTGTTATGGAAGAGCACAAGATGGAAAACACAGACAATGTGCAGATGCAGAAGTACTGTAAGTAAAGGTGTACATGCAGCGAGCACCATCCCACACTCTCTGTCCTCTAACCACTGCATCCTGCTATACAATAACAACCTGCTTCCTATTCAAAGTAATCACTGATGAGGGCAAATCTTGAATTTTTAATGCTGCCTGATGTAGGCAGCCCAACACTCTAAATGAGAAAAAAAAAGACCTGGTCCTAAGAGATGCATCTGTGTATAGACTCTGCTTAAGAAAATTAAATGAGGCAAATAAAGTACTTAAACATAAAGTTTGAAGGAAATTCCAATTAAATGCCTTGTCCTAAATAGACAAGTGTGGATTGACTGAAGTTTTTCCTCAAAGGAAAAATTTTCTATTGATTCCACCTGCTACTATCGCAAGTGGAGGAAGTTCTCCTCCATCAGCAGCAGCCACCTACATTTGACAGATAGACCTCTTGGTTTCCTGCAGCAGGAGATGCCTGTGGGACAATCAGGCACACGAAGATAGAAAAGGTGGGCTGGAATAAAGGTCTCCCTGTGAGTCTGGCTCTTCAGAAGGTGAGAGAAATGGTTAAGGAAATCTCCCTGCAAGAGAGGGCTTCAAAGTTTTGCTGTAAGTATTTTTCCACTTCTCCTGGCTGATGCACAATAGCAGCTCACCCTGCTGGGTGGCTGTTATGCCACAGCATGCTCAGAACATACCCTAATCCCTTCAAGTACTGTCAGTACCAGCTATGGATTCACTAAGTGCAAGATGGATTAAAGGAAAAAAGCAGTCTAGTGGTCCCTTTTTTTTTTCGTTCAGGATTTTTCCTAGGAGTACACAGGAATTGGAAGTGCCCCCCTTTTCCTTGCATATACAGATGCTTGTTACTAATTACCACAGTTGAGACTGTGACCTGAGAACTGAACCGCAGCAAGAGCTGCAATCTCTGTTCTTGTTCTCCAAGGTTGCACCACTGATCCTGGAAGTGGGAAAGGTGATGTTTAGCTTTTGTCAGAAAGAGTGAGAAAAGTATTACAAGCTTTATTTTATACAATCTACTGCTCTTCAATTTTTGAGGTCAGTTCTAGAGGTTGGGTGTTAGTGTGGGCCAAAAACCAGAAATTCTGATTGAAGAAATGTGTGATCCTCTGCGCAGAGGGAAGAGGTATTTGGGGGAGGCAGGTACCACAGCAGCGCAGATGCAGACACTTGTGGGAGCTAAGATAACCTCACTGCCCACTATCCTGGGCACAGCCTGCCCCAAAAAAACCTGCTCTGGTTGGAAGAAGAAGCTTTCTTTGGCACCCTTTGGAGGTATTGTGGCTGCCAGAGCTGCAGCCACCCCAAAAGGGCATAAATTATTCATAATTAGGGACCACTCCCAATTCAGGGTGCCAGTGGGCAGTGCAGGAGTGAAGCCCTGTGGGACCCCTCCTGCCCATCCCCTCCTGCAGCAGCGGGCCACTGTGGTGCTGCTGTTTTAAAGCCTTTTAGCACTTCATAAAGCAGCCCTTAGCAGGCCACAAAGTTTACTCACTTCCATATGAGTTGTAAACAGCAGGATGGGAAAGTCTGGCCTTTACAGAGCGGGGAGGAAAGGTTGCAGGAACTTCTTCTCAAGGCCCTGGGTGAAAGGGGAGAAAGGGTGTCCTCCAGACACAGCCCCACGCTGGCATGAGAGATGACAGGGGATGTGAAACCTGGCCAGCACCAAACATCATCCACGGCAAACCACGAGAAACCAACTAATTTTATCTAAATACAGGGACAGGCTAGACTGACAATATGTGATACTTTCAATAATCTACTGATATACCCAGTTAATAAAATCATGAATACTAATTACTAGAAGTAGTATCGAATGAAGGAACCTACACAAATACTGAGACTAAAACATGGTGCAGAAACCACGATATAACTGACCAGAGCACCAGCAATTACAGACTGCTTAAAAGTAACACCTTTATCCAATGATTTATATTTTTCATGAATCAACCCAATCCACTTCTATTTATGTGTTAAATGAGGTTAAGATTACTATTATCATGAAAAGTCAAAGAATTTCATTCAGTATTGTCTCAGCACACAGAACACAGCTCAGAATATGAGAACTGAGAATGTCTAGTGTTGTACAATAATATAGTAAAAATATGACTGAACCAGGTCTAGCAAAATCTCAATGCTAAATGGGATATCAGCATGGGGTATTCTATATTCTTGATCTACATAAGAGTTGCCTGTTCTGTAGCTCTTGATATCCATAGATCTCACCCTGGGTTTGTACTCTCATATCTTTTTATATCACCAAAGCATTAAAAACATTATAACTAAAATGTGAGAACGGCCTGCACCTGATTTTATCATGTGTTATGCTAATACACCATGTTAATGAGCTATACTAGGAATATTGAAAATGCAATAGCATCTTAATGCAATATTGATAAAAGACTGACATTCCTGCTCATTCTGTCTCACTTGCAACAGTGCCTGGCAAATTATAGCTGTAGTTTCATTATCATAAACTTAGAGGAAACATGTTCAGGGTCTGTCAACAGTTGAAAATAGGATTCGCCATACATTTGTGTCTATCTTCTTCATAAAATGTTTAATGCAGTGTGTTTTGCAGCACAGTTTATACTGCATGTGACCAATATACAGAACTCCTTCTGTGTAATGCGAGATCATGTAATAGCTGTAGTAAACCAAATGTGCAATAATATTTATATACATCTGCTTTACATATAGGGTAGCAGCATGCACGTCCACACACACGAGATTCAGCCGTGTATATATATAGCAGTGCAAATTAACTCTTCAAAGGCTTGAAATAACTTTCTGTTTTGCCTTTGTTTGTGGAAATGGAATTACACCGAGCTTGCCAGCTCCTCTCACAAGGAAAGTGGGATGGAGGGGCAAGCAGCCTTTTAATGTTGCTCCATTGAAGACCTGAGTATTTCCACTACTCTGGGTATAACTCTACTAGCATAGTAAGAGCATGATAATATATTTACAAACATTCAGCCCATTTCAGACACCAGTTTATCAAAGTTCTATTTGATTTATAAATAAAACACTACGAGAAATTATTCCATACGATTAGGAAAGAAATTCGGCTTCTCTGTAATTCAGCAGACTCTAAAGGATTGCTCTAGAGAAGAATTTGGTTCTCCCAATCTAATGTATTCAAGGAGTTTGGGGGAAAACCGATTTTTTTAACAAGAGTTTTACAGATGTCTGCTAAAACCTTAATAGAAGCTTTGAGCCAGAGACTCCTATAATTCAACCCCTGAACTTTTGAACAACAATTTTATTTAGAAAGTTGATTTATTCATAAGTAAATAGGATACAGTGTGGATGAAGTACAAGGGATCAGGAGGCAGTTATTAGATTTATAAGTACAAAAGCCTCACTGTTGCAGACAGTGGAGGCTCAGCAGTTACTGTACCTTTCAAAACTAATATGTAACCATATCTGTTTTAAAAGAGTGATTCATATTACTCCGAATGCATGAGAAACTCTTTCTCATCCCCACCACAGGAAACTTGAGTCTGATTTTAATGAGCTTCAATTGGAATGTGGCCTTTGAAAAGTAGTGCATTTGAAAAGATGGAACATTAAATTTTGTAATGATGTAAAACATCTTCAATTTTTGACAGGACAATGGTGCTTATTGTGCTTTATGGGCCCAGTGGTGATTCAAAGGTCACTTTGTATATGACTCCACAGACAGGGGCAGCAGTGAATGAAAATTAGGTTACATGTGATCAGCTTTATTATTAATCAGATGAAAATGGATTTTTAACATTTTTCTAATGAGCAACAGAGAAAGAAGAAAATACCATGAATAAAACTACAAGAGGGAACAGCAAGACCAAAATGCACAATGTGCATAACCAAACTAACGTGTATTAAATCTGAAATCCTTAAATACTGTCTCAAGAAATAAAATGCAGCTGCATATTTTTGTGTCATAAATATATAGAAAACTGCTGAAATACCTACTGTAATTTACTATCTCTGTCCTTTGTTTATAACTAACTAATGAACTGATTTCTTCGTACAGTATATTATAGCAGCACCAGATAGCAGTGCTATGGTTAAGGTTGTGTCAGCATTTCCATTATAAATCCTGTTTTTCAGGGGTTTATAACTCAGCTGTGAAAATGCAGCCCAGGCTAAAACTTGGCGCACAAGGTCTCTGCCAGGAAGCACATTTATTTTACAAATTTCCCCAAAGTGTCTCTTGGAATATTTTGGTATTGTATGAATATGAATTCTACAAATATGGTAAAAGTTTACTAGTTTAGAACTCTGCACATGTTTATCTATAGAAACAGGTTTGATTAAAAAAAAAAAGCTGCTCGTCCCTTTACAAAATGACAGGCTAACACACCTTTGCCCTGGAAAGAGCAAAAAATTAGTATTTTAAAATTCTTTGAAGCATCACTCCTAAGCAGAGCACTGGAATTTGCTTACTTGTTTTTGCGTACCCTGGAATATTTTCATGCTAAATAAAACACAGTGCTACAGAATTAGATTGTTGAACATTTACCATTGGGTCTGCACACTGCAAGTGAACTTGCATTAAACCTCACATTAATAAAGCGCTTAATCACAAGAAGCCTGTGTGTCTAGCTCTGTGTTTGGCTCAGCCAAATGCCATTTGGCTATCAAAGACCTGTTTTGATTAGCAACTAGTGCCAAGAAGCAGGGAGAGGAGTGGCTCGCAGAAACGAGAAACGCTTCTTTTCGCAGTTAATCACCCAAAGAGGAGCAGAAAAAACCACAGAACAACGATGGCTGAGAAGCAAATCCAAATTCAGCCCCGGTGAAACAAAACAGCACAGGTTCCATCCTGCCAGTCACCAGAGCTGTCAGGCTCTGCTGTGGAGAGCTCATGGCCAGCGCTGGAGCCACCTGACCTAGGGCACCCTAATTTCCTACTTTGGAGGAACAGCGTCACCGACGTGCCTCAAAGAGATGCTCGGCAAACAATGCAACAGCCAAGTTACAACAGCAAAAAGCACCAGTCAGCACAAGAGAGGGTGTTATATGAGAGGCTGGGAGTATTTTCCATCTTTCAAGCAGATTTACTGGGATATAAACGGGTGAGGGGAGGGGGGCAGGAGACAGGCGGGTAAGGAGCGCTACATGCTCCCTCCCTGCTTTCTCACACAGCACACACTCCCAGGCTTGGCATGGGAGAAGTGGACATGTCCTCCTGTCCCATTTGTGCTGCTCATGCCCAGTCTGACCCGGGGTTTTAACACTGGCTTTTTCTGAAAACACTCCATGAGTCCATACAAGGATGGCTGCTGCTATCCCCACCCACACAGCATTAGAGCACACAGAAGAGGCTGCTCAACCTTCTTCATGGTGCTGCCTCTGTCCAAAACCTTACATCTGCAGGTAAGCTGCAACCCCAAGTGGAGGAGCAATGGCAGAGGTACAGCAGAACCCAGGCAGTGCTGGCTGAGTGCCCCAAAAACCCCAGCAGCACAAGAGCCAAAGGTCCAAGAACCACAGCCACAGCAGCTCCCTCCCACAGCCACTTCTCTCTGACAAACCTGAACTGCAGGAAGAGTTTCTTGCACAGCCTTCCTACACCCCTGTGCATCCACACAGGATCATCCACAGCCTTGGCCCAAGGCTGCTGAAACAAAACCGCTCACGCTCCAGCACAGTCATCACAGATACTCCAGTCCCATCTGCCATGGGAAGTACACGAGACAAAAATCACTCAGGCACATTGCAGAAATGTTTACGTTAAACAATGAAAAGGAGAGAAGACTGTGAGAACAAACGTGCTGTAGCTTACACTGAGTCGTGTGTCAGCCCTGCAGAGCGGAGAGCAAGCGGGTCCTTCCCCGGCACCACGAGCCCGTGTGAGGCAGACAGATGCTCTATTGCACCTGCAGAGCCAAGCTGCCCACTCAAAAAGCAAGTTCCCTGTAAAGCAGGAACATTTGACTGACTGCTGGCTGAAGACACAGCATTTGCCAACAAGAAAGACAAACCAAATGTTACTGACAGCAGAGGGTTGGAAGGGAAACATCTGAAATTCGCCTCATCAAGGCTGCACAGCACTAACATTACCCACTGCAGAGCCCAGAGAGAGGCTGCACGAGGCTCCTGGCCCTGCACTCCAACTGTGTTAGGAAAGGAAAAGATTTCAGCAAGGTCATACGGTGGTTCCAGGGTGCTTCTTGCTCTCCTGCACGAGGGTGCTGCAGCAGAGAGCTGCACCCTGTTAAACCGAGCGAGAGCAGCTGGACCCAGTGCCTGGCTAACGATGCTCAGCTCAGCTGCTCCACCGGGGCTTCTCTAGCCTCCCTCCCTTCACACCAGGCAGCCTTACCCAAACAGACTTTCACGTGGGGCATTTTCCCGATTTCCAGCTTATTTCTGGGGGAAGATACAGAGATAATTACTTTTCCATGTATTTTATATTAGTTTGTGATTCTGCTCCCAAGGAGGGCAGGGAGCACTGAAGCCTGTTGGTATGTTGTGAAAGGGAAGAGGCAGAAAGCAATCTAAAATACACATTCTGTTAAATAAGGATGCAAAATGGATCTCTAACTGCTGTATGGGTCAGTTCCTGCTGAGTGTCTGTTCCACTGGCAGTGATGTTTGACTATCCCAGGCTGCTATGTTAACGAATGTTTCTTTAAGAAAATACATAGCATTTGCAGTAAAATATAGAGAATATGCCATAGTGTTTTTGATTATTAAGCTAAATAGCCATGTAATATGAGTATAGCATATTGGCACTGATTCCTGCTGTACTGAGGCTCCTTTGTGAAATTAGTTAATTAGTTCCCCCCCCCACCAGCCAAAAGTTTGCTTGAATAAATTTGTGGTTAGTACAAGTATGAAGAATTCTGCTTTTCTTGGCTAATTTTTTCTCTCTTCCCCCCTTTTCAAAGGAAACTTCCTCCATCTATTTGGATGGCAGTGTTCATCTTGGATAAAGATGACTGGCTGAAGAAGTAACATTAGCAAAGATTTATTTTGTGTAGCAAAACAGCTGCCCATGTTTTCTCAGAAAGTAACTGTCCATCACAGCATAAGGTGAACCAACAGATTCTTCAGACTGTTATAAACTTGTTAATTCTCTAATAAATTAGCCACAAAAGAAGTGTTAATTAACTAGTAAAAATGTTTAGGGATTCTGTGAGAAAAAAAAAAAAAACATAAGGATTAGAAAAGTGTATGCTTAGCAATAAGTGAAAAATACAGGTTTTTAACTCCATTTCTGAGACTTTTACAACAAAGTACAGAGAAAGACAGATGAAATTATGTTCTGACTACATGCACTGAATAAGCCCAAAGGGAACCTCTGTATATAGTTATCAGTGGCACTGAAATCTGCTTAGGAAAGCAACAAGTCTTTTGTTCTGTTGACAACAGTTATTACAATTAATTCATTTTGTGATTGGTATTTGCACTGAGTGACAAGGTGTTATTTTACCTCAGTAAAAGTTAAAATGGTAATACCTACATGTGAAATAACACTGAGTTTGCTATCACTCACTCAAGAAAAGAAAAGACTGTTCAGAAATGCCTGCTCAGCCACCACTCCTGCAAACCTGAAGCGTTAGCATCAGGCTTCTCCTGCTCTTATTTCCCCAGATTTGCTTTTTTGCTCTTCTAAAAGTTTATTTGGAAGGGAAAAAAGAATGAAAAAAAAACTGCCTACTTTCTGCTAAGAGACAGAACAAAGCATCAGCGAACAGAGCAAGGGGTCTCCAAAGTCTCAGCTGCACTTAGAGGTGAGTCCCGGGCTGCAGACACAGGCTGCCTGCCCGGGGTGTCACTGCCGAGGGATACAGCGTGCCCCGGGCGGGGTCCCCCCGGCCGCAGCAGCAGCAGCTGGCACACCCGGGGCCGGTTCTCGGGGTGGCGGCCGGAGAGCACCCCCCTTATGGAGAGAGACATGCCCGACCGTGGGCACGGTGCTCTGGGAGCCGCAAGCAGAGGCGCCCTCCATCCCCGGGCCGGCTGCGCTCTGTGCCGGTGGGACGGACGGACCGAGCCCCGCGGCAGCAGCGGACTGGCTGCGGTCCCCGTCCTTGCGGGGACACGGGAGCCGTCACGCCCCAAGGGGCCAGAGGAGGGTCTCTGTCGCTGGAGGCAGGGCAAGGTGGCAGGCAGGTGCGGGTGCTGCGGGAACCAGGGGGCCCAAGGCCACGGACAGGAGTAACAGCGCTCCCAAGGCTGCTGAGCCCTGCCCGGGTGCGGGGGGAACCTGGCCGAGCCCCAGCACCGGCCGAGCCCCAGCACCGCCGGCAAAGCCGAGCCCCAGCACCGGCCGAGCCCCAGCACCGCCGGCAAAGCCGAGCCCCACGGCCAGCACCGGCCCCGGGCAGTGCGGCCGCGCCTGCCGCTGGCCCCTTCTGGAATACCGCGTACATCGGCGCAGGGACGGGGCCCGCAGCCGCTGGGTAGACCCGCAGCTGCCCACTTTTAGCACGAGAAAGACAAAGCAAGGAGCGAGGAGCATTAGATGATATAAATTTTACTTTTTGTAGCAGGACCCAGCAAACCAAGGAAAGTTTGCAGCACTAGCAAATGGCAAATAATCCATTAGCTATGGATATTTCAGCACGTCTCTACTTTTATTATAAGTTAGCCTCTCTAAACCATTGACTTAACAGAGAATCATTATAAATCCCCATTTTGAATTTTTTTATTAGCAGTATTTATCACCTTCTCAAAATCAATCCTATATTTTTAAATTAAAACAAATGACTACTTGTACTGCAATCAATATGAGTACATTTCCCTTTTTTAAAAGGAGAAAAAATGGAATACAAAGAAATGTCCTTCTTTGGCTGCATCAATCCAATTTCAATATAATTCAATATTTAATAAATATAATCCTCCATGTCTGTGCAGGGAAACATCATAAAAAATGCAAAAGGTTTCTTGGTCTCCAATAACTTGTATGAAACAAAGTGTTTCGTTATTCCCTCCATAAATACTGCAGTCATATGCTACTATGTTTTGTTCTTCCTGCTTATTAGAAAGAGTTTGCTCTGATTATCTATAAGAAAGGTGGTTTACATATTTCATGATCAAAAATCCAAAATGCCACCTACGATCTCCAAAAAAATATCATCTTTATCCCTTTATACTTTGACTTGCTGTTTTTGAAAGGGCAAAAAAGAAAAACCTTATATAATACCTAATTTGTACATCTGTGGTTTCCCTCTGACTTGCATAGGCACCATATGTTTTTAATTATCATAATAGCCTTAAAGAACCTGTTCAGTGGGAAACACATATGATCCTTTTATTTGCGGTTTGCAATTTAAACAGTTTTAACAGGAAAGGTCTGGCTATAAGGGACTGAGAAGCACAAAGGTCTAAAAACCCTGTTATTGACCTCTGAAAGCATGAGTTCGGATCCCACCCACCGAGGTGGGACCTGGCTCTCCTGCCTCTGACAGAGGTAATCAGTCGCATGTGGAACGGCTCTTCTGGACCTTAAAAGACATAATCTCCAACGTCAAATGATTTGATGTTTCAGTGAATGGCTGACACAGTGAAACCAGGGTCTATAAACACCACCGTGCACCCACTCTGCGCCTTCTCCTGCCTGCCGAACGCTCGCACAGCAATGGTGCTGTAGGAGAAGGCCTACGAGCTTCAAAAGCCCAGAATTTCAGCAATTCTCATTAGTCATTGCCTTTTCAAATTCCCAGTTTTGTCCTTTATGCAAACGCAAGACTGGTGAGCACGCCAATATCCCAGTCATTTGGAGGTAGGAATTAAATTTAACAAGTTCAATTCACTCCTGATTCTGGACATCTAAACACATAATCAGTCTGATAATGTTATTAATTATCATTCAAGTGACAACCTTTGACACTGGCATGCTCCCACAACCTCCCTACTCCAACAACTCAAACAGAAAATCGTTGGCATGAAAACCCAGTCTTATGAACAGAAATTGCAAATAAGCAGGCACTGAACATACAACGGGGAGTGAGCAAAATCCCCCTTTTCAGAGAGAAAGCAGAGGCTCACACAATAGCGCAGTCACTTGACCCAAAATGAAATTCTGCACAACTTCATCCCAAAACAGATAATTTTCACCCCAAACAAAGGTCTGTGAGGAGAAGAGGGTGGGGAAGGGAGTCTAGCTAAAATTACACTGAAGCTGGAAGTCGTTACAGCTCCATCTCAGGAGATGGATGGTGTCCTCATTAGAACGAAGCTTTATTTAGACGGACAGACAGAATCCTTATTAGAACATTAGGCTGAAAAGTTTAAATGTCGGGAAATACAAAATTAGGATTCTGCAAATAAGTGCTGACTTGGAGAAAAAAACTTGGAGCTCCCTGTACAGATCCCACTGGAGATACTTAGGAAAAATGCAATCACTCAGGAATTGCAGTCTCCCGTGCCAATCTAACCCTTCAAGGGTATTCTTGGAAAACCATATTTCACAAAAGTCAGAGGAGATCCTTTTTCTTGGGCAAAGTGGTTTCCAGTCATGATCTGACACTATCAGCTCCATCCCTGGCTGCACACTGAGCCCAGAGGGAAGGGAGGACTCAGGAGCTGCCATCTCTCACCACCCGTTTCAGGAACAGCCCATCCAAAGGGGAGCATGCTGATGTTGGAAACCCATTTCCAGCTGCACAGACCCCAAAAACTTGTGAATCAGCCATTCTTTGCCCTTCCCTGTCTCATTCCCCATTCCCAGGCCCTCTGCTTTCTCCAAGGAAACTCAGGTATTTTGCAGTGATGGAAAGACAGCTTAATTATCTTGCATAGAAAAGAGATGGTCATAGTTTTCCATTTTACCTGCAAGCTAATGGATCTTGGGATACCAGACGTGGATGCTCAAAATCCCCTCTGGAGCCCTTCTGGTGATTTGTCGTCTCTTGGTTGCCTTTGGTGCACACGGATCTCTGCCGAGGTAATATGTGAGCTATTGCACACTAAAAGCAGATTTTTGAGAGAGGAAGCTCAGGCACACACACACACACACCCACCCCCGCCCAGGCACCCTCCACCCCCTCGTCCTGCACCTGGCTCCAACATGCAGGGACCTGAGGAGGATCTTCTCATCTCCCAGCCTTCCACGGGCCAGGCAGCAAAGGCTCGGCAGGGTTCGCTCCTGAGAGCACAGCTCTGCATGGCACGGTCCTTGTCCCTCACCCCAGGGTCGTGGCAAAGGGCTGTGGGTGCTGCTGTCCCCCACGCTTTGCTGGGACAGACCCAGAGAGCTGGGGAGATGGACATGCTGACAGAGCAGCCATCTCCATGGGCCTCACCTGGCCTCCCTATTCCTCTTGTATGCAGCAATTCATGGCAGAGGGTCACCCACCTGCACATCGTAGGCCTGTCCCCTTTGCCAGGCTCTAGGCCTCCACATTGAACTTTCTACTTGGGCCAGAAGGGGATGCTTATAGAAATAGATTTTCTGCTGGAAAATGTAAAAAAAACAATCTTGTATTTGATCATCTAAATAAATAAATACTTTTCTCTTTAGGAGTCTGGGGCTTTTGTTTCCAACATGAATGCAGCAAAAATTTATCTTGTCTTTCCCACAGCCTCACCCACAGATGATCAGGGTGAAGTCTTCTGGTGGAACAGAAGTGCTCGGTGTTTAGCTTGCAGCATGGGGAGGACGGCAGGGAACACTACGGTGGCAGTCGCACAGCCAGAGCAGGATCACTGAGCAGGCCAGCCTGACTTCCACACAGATAGCTTTGTGTACCTCTCACACCACCTTCTAAGCCAGTGACCCTGCCAGCCCTCAGCAAAGGAGGGAGCACAGACATATCCCACCAGGATGTATTTCCTCACCTTTGGAAAGACACACAGGATCCATCCATCCCTCCACCCATGTGTTGAATTGATGTCTGCCACCACCAAGTACAGTCAGCCCAGGGACCCCTCATGCAGTAAGTCTCTGCAAGCAAAGTGCTTCCACCTTGTCCTCTTCTTCTCCCACACACGTACGAACACAGTTCTACCTTAAGAGAAATCCCAGCTCTGGGCCTGAGAAAACTCTCTTTTTTCTCTTTAAGGATCCTCCTTTCACAGTAAGGATCCTCCAAATTTCCAAAAAGTGGATAACAACAATACCACTGTGATCCCATCTGCACACAGCAATGGCACTGTAATGCATAGAGCATAAACCACCAAATTCCCACAGACAGCATCTGTCTTACTACAAACAATGGACCATTATCTTGTAAATAATTCTGATTAAGCTGCAGCATTTTCCCCAAACAAACAGTAGGGGAGCAGAGGGTGAGGATTTTTCTAGTGGGAGTGCCGGTTTTCTCCTTCCCCAGCACTGACACTCAGTTTTTTATTCAACTGATTGGCCCCCTCCCCTCCCCACTCTGTCCCCCATGGCTTGGTTTTCATCTTATGACCTTATCCTGCTGTCAATCATTTTGGCAACTAAAGAGGGAGCCGTCATGTTAATGGGATTCCCACCTCTATCCTTTGGGAAAGCTTTTCTGGTTTGTTTTCTTCTTTTTCACCCCAATGTACAGTTATATAACGATTAGTGAATACACCCAAAAGCCCTCCCATTATTAAATGCTTCTCCTCTCAGCCTCACCACTGGGTGTGTGNCTATTACATGCTTTTCCTCTCAGGGGATGGGAAACTCAGCCTCACCACTGGGTGTGTGTTGGTGCTGGCCAGAGTTTGGGGACGTCTGGTTGTGCCGGTGATGCGTCTCGGTGCGTTTGGCATCTGGATGAACGTGGCATGGCAGCAAACTTTGCTGGGCAAAAGCTGTCACCCTCTTCAAACTCCCAGCAGGGAGAGCAGAGCCCTCAGCTGCTGGCAGTGGGGAGCAGGGCGGGGGCTCTCCCGCCCCCAGGAGCAGCACACTGCTCTCCTCTGCACTCCAACTGGCAGGCTGAGCCAGCAACAGGTTTACCAGCATAATTTGAAAGGATTTGAAAGAAAACCAAACATACAGAATGGAATAGGGTTAGATGTGCAAAGGAAAAATGAAAGAGGAAAAAATCAGGGCAAAGGTGGCCTTTTTCTAAGGTTCTCAAATTGACCTATGTGGCAGCTGTGAATTGAGGAGAGCCCCAAAGAAATCCTGAATTTCATCTTTAACCTGTTCATCTCAATGCATAAACCGTTTCTTGTATATGTCTCTTGATAAGTGTCCTGTTTCTATATGGCTGAAGTGTTGGTTTTCCTTCCCTGCATCCTCTTAATTTGCCTTGTTATTCCTGTGGGAATTTTGGGGTTAAACACACTTCCCGGCTTGAATTTAAAAAAAAAGCAAGGACTAACATAGGATGGGGACATTGAATAACAGGCAAGAAAAATTTTAACTTCCGAGTCGCAAAGTGAAGCCACTGACATTCAATAAAAAAGCACACAAGAGCCAATTCAGCCACCAGACTGGGATCTGCTGAGCACCGTGGGGACCAGTCACACTGGCCCTGAACAGGAGGGACAAACTGTGGCAGACAGTGGCAGGACCTCAGCCCTGACAAGGAGCTGCTCACACAGCCACAGCAGTGCGCTGGGGAGGGAGCAGCCCAGCAGACACTGCTGAGCCATCGCCCGCCGTGGCTAGTGGCACACGGGGCTGGGGCTGGCGTGATTTGGTGATGGCCAAAACCCAGCAGCTCAGCCCACCTGGCACCCCAGACAGCTCTGAGGTAAAAATTCATGCGTTTGGTGAAAAGACATTACAGTCGAAGCATGGCAAAGCTGCTGCAGAGAGCCCTGAACACCATTGCTGGGCACGGGCAGGGGTAAGAGAGGTTTTGGTGATGGGTTCACCGGCTGCTCAGGAAGTCACGATCACCCACACCGCTGGGCACCGCAGCCGTGCACACACCCTACCTGTATTTGCAATGTGTGTTTATTTGCAGCAGTAAATTTTTATAGCTTACTGTAGCTATGTCAGAGAAGGAACCATTTGTACACTGAGGGCTTATATAATATTCTTCATCTTCAAAGTGCTTTACAAACATTAATTAATTCATTTATCCTCACAGCACTCCTACCAGGGAGATAAGTACTATTATTTTCCATTTCATAATGCAGAATCCAAAGTGGAAAACTTATTTCTTTCCATGGTCAGTGAGTGAATCACAGGTAGACCTGCAGGAGAAGTGAGGATTGCCAGCTTCTAAATTGGATCCTCTCCTCCCCAAATGTACTCGTGTTCTGACGGAGTCATGCCACATATCGGGATATGCCTTGGGTTTTTCCTTCAGTAAGAGATAATTAAGGAACAATTCCCTCTCTGATCCCCAGCATGGCATGCTATTTTCTACCCCACTGTTGCTCTGCAGCTGAACAATGGCTGTTCTATGCAGGGAACGGCGCTACAGACGCCCCGGATCAAAGGAGATCAGCTTAAAGGAACTGGCTGGCCTTCGTCTCGCTCCGCGGACAATGGGGCGGGCAAGGCAGCTTGGGTGCAAATGCCTGACGTGGGGGTGGCTTCAGGGACACCTGTTTGTAAATGGCACTGCTCCGGGCAGGAGCCTGTCTTAGCTGAAGTCACTCACACCCAGCATACCTATCTAGAAATTTCATGTAGTAGGAAAATTGCTGTGGTTTCCAGTATTTGATCCCAATCCTAAGTGTAATCCTTTTACATTTGCCTGAGAGGGATGCAGAGTGCTCCTGGTTCACCTCTGTGGTGCTGCTGTAAATAAACCTCTTTCCTGTCTGCTCCTTGCCAGCAAATGTGCGGCTGCTTCAAATGGCAATAACAGTTATTGTGAGCTTGAGAGGCTCAATTTCAAGGCAGCTCAAAAACCAAGATTGTGACCAGATCTTCTAAGGAAGTGTTCAGATCCAAGAACTTAAAGCAAAATCAGTTCTTTGCTTTAAACTGGGAAAAAAACCCACTGAATTTCATAATTTCTGAGAAAGACAAGTTTCACCTGTTACAATCCTTATTGGTGGAGACCTTGGCCATCCTGGTTTTTTTACCCACTTTATGTTTTGACAGTAATCAAACTGCATAAAGCCCTAAACTTTCTAGGTAATTTCCAAGCTCAAAAAAGATACACTGATTAGCAAAGTACACCATGGCATATTGCAGAACATATGACCATGTCCTACTGGGGAAAGGCCTGCACCTAGACGTTGCTTCAGAACAATCAGAACAATTGTTTAGTGATAAATGTTTTTTGCATATGACTCATCAACCCTTGAAAACAGGATTCCTTATATAATACAAGTGCTGACACAGCCTTCACTTGAGTGGTATGACTGCAGCTGTATAATTACAACTTTAGATTTGATGTTATGGACCTTAGGTTATGCCACTCAGACAAATGCTCCATTGTATTACAGAGATATTTTTTCCTTAGTCATATTGCCCACAGGACAATAAGGACTATACTCGCAGCTCACTGCATAGAAGTTTAGGCAAGGAACAGCCAGCGGTTCTACACAAAATGAGATTATACCCGATGGGGGTTAAATGGATTCATAATTGCCACTTTTTCTTTTTTTTTTTTTCTGTGCTCCTAGTTGATACTTTTTTGGAAGTGCTCTCCAAATAAAAGGAAGAACAATCTCACACTGAGTCTGGATAAATGTTACAGTTGTCTCACAAATGCTGTATTATTTCTAGCCCTTCCAAAATAATATAATTGTCCTACTGCTGAACCACAGATTTTTCTCAGTATGACACAGAACACTAAAATGTCAGGTCCTGACTCATGGTGTTTTGGTAGAATAAATAAAAAGTACCAATATGCTATTCAAAAGGGAGAGCATTAATGAAGACGTGACACCAGGAGCCCCAGCCATGTTTTCCTTTAGCTCCCACCGCATGCTCAGCGGTGCTCCGGACAATGGGCCACCTGTCATGGACCCCATCCTGGAAACACTTACCATGGACCTGGGTGGTGCTACTGGAACTGCCAAGGCTGGCTGCTTGTTCTCCTACGCTTGCTTTACCTCGGGAGAGCCCTACGTGGGCCTGGGGAGGGAGGCTGTTCTCAGGATGCTCATCGCACACTCTTCCCACGGGAAACCAAAGTGAGCCTTCAGGGCTATCTGCAGGACTGGAGCTGGGACTTCAGTAAGGCTGGGCAAGATTACCCAAGAAAGATCACTCGTTCTGTATGCTCCTCGTGTTTCTCCACTGGGACAGGCCTTGCACACCCATTGCTCACTAAGGCTGCACTTCCAGCTGCAGCCCTAGAACCCCGTATTTGGCTCACCCTGGCCGAGCACCCAGGCACTAATATTTACACACTTAATCCACCTGCATTGCTCATTTTCAGCCCAGTGGCATCCACAAAAAATTTCTATTGGATTTTAATAGTGACAGAGGAGAAAGAGGTCCCACATTCCCAAGGTATTTTCTGTGACAGAGGAAAAAAGTCTAATGCCCCCCTTATATACCTGCCTAACCATACATGGCACCGTTCTAATGCCTTGAAAGATGGGAGTTTTAATAAATATCATTTACAAGGCCAACGAGCAGCTTTGCAGAGTTTGCCTCTCAAAGCATCAAACAACTGTGGATTGCATGAGTGGTCTTTGGTCTACCAAAAGGTACAACAGTTTCTCAGAGAGTTTTCTTGAATTAATTAACAAAATGACTCAAAACTGCACTAATGGTTAACAGCTTTTTTTTATTAGCAACACTGAGATAAGTTATTGAAGCATTTTAGTATTGTTTTACATTCCATTCAGAAGTGACCTAACTTGTAACTCCATATACATTTAAAGATATAGTTTGACACTTATTCAGAAAGCAACAATTATTAAAACTTACATACCTTCATTACCAGGAAACCTTAATATATTTTCTAATTACTTCCAACAATACTCTATTCCAAAGCACATGATAACCCACTAGAAGTTTACACATTTCACTTCAATCACAGGTTTTAAATTGTGGATGTCAGAGTGCTGTTCATTGAATTTTACTGTCTTTCTTGGTTAATATTGGAAAACCTGGCACAATATATTAAGCTAGAAATATTGCTTAAAGAATATGAAAAAAGATAACTACAGTATTTTTTCCTGCTAAAGCATTACAAAATACAGGACCATTAAAAACTCAAATAGAAATGACAATAAATAACCTTAAAAATGTTAAGAGAATTTTCACTCATACTAAAGTCCATTCCCTAAGCTTGCCAAACACATAAATAACAGAACATATTCAGGACCTCTATTTTTGTACTATTATGATGGTTTGTTATATATTGTGGATGTATTGTGTATACATATATTAATGCTTACACTTAAGGTATATATTTTTTTCTTTGCTGAAACAATTAATAAGCCTCAGGTAATTATTTATCCCTGGCACTACAGGCATCTAGATAGGTGGGAGCAAACCTCAGAAATTCCAGATATGCAATACTGTGCATAACAAGATCATCTCTGCATAAAGATATCCTAAGTTCCTTAGATTACAAAGATGAATTTGGTTATTTATTCCTGAAAGCCTGTAACATAAAATTATAATTGCTGTCAAATTAATTGTTTAAAATTGGCCTCATAATAGGTATTAATCGTACACTTAGTTTTGACTTACAAGAATGTCTAAATTGCTCGTGTTTATGAGTAGTTATAGGAAATACTATACCTCAGACACGAGAATGTATATTCCTGAACCAAAACACAAACCAGAGCATTGTCTCACTTTGGAAAGACCTGGAAACATCTCTATGCCTCTGTCTAATCCTAAATTATAATTTAAATTTGACCTGGATATGACAAAAACAATAAGAATATATTGTTTGGGAGATGAAACTTAGAGCAAAAATCATACAGCTCTAAGCTTACATCATTATTTTGTCTCTGCAAAGAAAAGCCTTTCTGTGCTAGGGATTTGCCTTGGTGCGGCTGGCCACTGATGTCTGAAATCAAGGCACATACCAAGGCCTCCTTTTGCAAACACAATCCCCCTTTCAGATGTGGTGCTAGGAGGGACTGAATGCCTCCAGTCTCTCTGGGAATAGGAGGTACTCAGCACTTAGTTGTATCAGATATTTTAGGGGTTAATTTCCAGAAACATAAATGGAATGGGAATGTCACACCACAGTATGAAAAATGGTAAGAACTAAAAGTTTTCAACAGTAAACAAAATGGTGATACCAAACTTATCACCTGACTGACTTCTCATACAACAAAATACAATCAAATTAAATTACATTAAAATAGCAATGAAATTTAAAGTCAAATAAACATAGGACCTGATTCTGCAATCCTTAGTCATGTAAGTAGTGCTACTCATCGAGAATGAGGGGGGCAAGACCGGGCCCTTAGCTTCTGCTTAGGAAGTCAATGTTGATTCAGACAGTATCTCTTCTAGCCAAAAATATGCAGCAAAAGGAAAGTAACATAAACAAGGCTAAATGTCAACAGTGTTTGCAGACTTACAGACACCATCCATTTGTTTGTACTGAAATGACTAGCGAACCATTTGGCAAATACAATGCTATTCACAGACCAGCCCTTTTATCCAGCAACACAAACTTCACTGGATCACTGGCATTCCCAGTTAATTAAAAAAAGGAGGCAAGCCATATGAGTTTGGTTTGATATTGCCATGCAAATGGCACCGTGACATCCAGAAGTGTGTCTGAAAGCCAGGCGAGGGCCGAGGTGCTGATCTCCCGTTCAGCAGAACAGTTCATACTCTAAAAGCTGGCCTTGGACCTCCTAACTGAAACTAAGAAACCTCTTCAAAAGCACGATAATGGGGTAAAGAAAAGTCTGCTGTAAAACTTCTATATCATTTCATTCTGCCTTGAAGGAAAAGAATATTCTGGTTACTCCTCCAACTGCAGATCAGGACAAAGCGCTCCTTAAGTGCATTACATGATACTTTAAATGGGCAGTACTACAATTTGCTGCAGTAGGATGACCTTCCATTGCCTCAGAGCTGTCCTAGAGCTTGGATATATCAGGCCTTTTGCTTCTTAATATGGACTTTGTAATTTAAAAGATCTGCAATAAGGATTCAGGTGAAGCCATCACAAATAATTAAAAATCTTTTTCCGTGTTTCACGTGTTGGTGGTAGTTCTGACGGGGTTAGCATTATGATCTTTTTGGTTTTGACACCTGTGGCAATAAGCAATTTACAATAACTAAATTCACTATTTAAACATTGGGGTAGAGCACTATAATTATGTGACAATAAAGCTGTAATAATCTGCCACAATTGATCTTCCCCCTGCCCAGCCCTCTTGTCTGCGCTGCAGTTCCACATTTGGAAGGTATTTCAGAAAGTTACAATGCTGAACATTTTAATAATTCTGTGCAATGCTGAAAGCTTTGTGCTGCAAAGGAAACTGAAAGTGCTCAGCCTTTTGCAGGATCAGAACTCCAAAGCTGCTCCCATGCATCAGAGGGGCCCTGCCCTGTTTTCATGCAGTGAAAGAAGTGATGATGGGGTGGAGCCTGTGCAGGAGAAAACAGCACTAATTGCAGAGGAAAGCAAGCATGAATGGAAGCAAATTAGATTTAGAGACAACATGGAACTAATACTTTTGGACATCATTAAGTGTGGATTCAATAGCACTAACCCATTAGGCAGCCAGCTAACGCCCAGGACTATCTCTGGCCAATAGTTCTGTAGCCCATCAGCTCTCCTTTGAAAGCCTAAGTACTTCCCAAGTAGCAAATGCAAGCAGGGAAATTTTACCATCTTGGTCACAAAGCAGAGAAATTTAAAGGGGAGGAGAGAGAGAAGGGAAAGGGTCTTGTGCACAAATCACAAGTAAATTAATATATTGGAACAGAAGGTAGAATATTATTGTGATACAACTACATGTACATGGGAAGACAAGCAGAAAAAGAGAAGAGCATAAATGGAAAGGAAAACAGACCTTTCGAAACTTAAATACAAAATAGATCTAGAACCTCCGAGCTTAACTTGCCAAATCAGCAAGGGCTGTGAAAGCAGAGTACACAGATGCTCAAGACAGCTACCAAGCCATGGAGCTATCACCTTGGGTCTCCCCTCCCTGCTGGGCTACTTGCTGCAAAGCAGCAAGGAAAGGCCTGCCATCTCCTTAGGAACTGCGTGCCAGCAAAGATTAACCAGATCTACTCCTAGGTAGCATCACCTGAGACTCCAAAACCAAGTACAGTTCAGGAGTAACTCTAAAATTATCAATGCTCTTTTTTTCTTTCTGTTCATTCTGCTATATAAGGAGAACTATTACAAAAATTTGTGATTTTTTCTCAGTAGCATTTTGACATGAAAATTTCTTTATTATGCAGTAATTATGGTTCTTTCCTAATTGTGTCTTTCATCCCTGCAGCCTGAAGCATGATAGGAGCATAAATGAATTATGTGTACGTCATCAATCTCTCTCATTCTGCGTTGTAGGGAAACTGAGGACTGCTTCCATGTGTGCAGTGAGTTTCTGAAACAACAATGTGAGTTGGTGGCATTCTCCTCTAAAAACTAAACTTTTTTATGTCAAGATTTTTGCTTAAAGACTGCCCTACTATCTTAGGGTAAAATCTGCCATCTAGAAATAATCCACATGGGTTGCTGAATACCCCAGCTTGTTTTTAGGCAGCCAGAAATTCAACTCAATTAGCGTGGCCAGCCAAAGATGCAATCTCAGCTTACTGAAGCTGAAGTATTTTATTTCAATTTTATTTCCTCTGCATTCTGACTATGGAAAGAGCACTATGCCTTGCTCTCTGAGTGTGCAAGGACTGTTATCAAATACATCAATGTTTTCTCTTCAGATGTCAACAACACATACATCACTGGCTGTAAAAAGAAACACAAATGCAGGGAGTCTCCCCAAACACAAAAGGAACATGAGAATCATGTCCTGAAATCGGATGCTGGAGGTGTGTCTCAAGTTTTCTGATCTCCCAGGCAGTAGGAGAGACAAAGGGAACCATGACTTTGGTCATGGGCTTCGTGCAGGAGGAAAAGAAAGGAAAGAAGGCTAATAAATGAGCAGGGTGCTCCTGATTGCTAATCTGGAAGTGCAGAAACATCAGGTGGGATTCCCCACACTAACATGCACAGATGGAGTGTGATTTCACAGTATAAAATGTCACTGAGAAAATGAAAACTCCCCCAAAACCACTACTTTCAAGTGGGTGGTGTCTAAGCCAATCAAACAGAAAAAAAAAAAAAAGAGCTACTGACATGGGGCTTGTTCATACTCATCCACTTTTGCTGTGAGATATTGAGAAAAATGGAATAATGTATTTAAATAATCAACCTTTATACTTATATTCTGCAAACATCGATAGAATGATAGAAAAGAATTTTAAAAAGCTATTTTTAGCGGGGGGAGACAGAAGGACTCCCACGGCATTTTCGATTAAAAAATGGCTTAAAAAGTAGAACAGAGAAGCTTCTGTTGTTTCTTTTTTTCCTTCATACTTCAAGTCAAATCCATTATCACTGGGCAGAGCTTGTGAAAAGGATATGGTCTTTAAAATCATATAAACTCAAGCTATCATAAAATGTCTGTTGAATTGATTGGAAGATGAAACAAAAAACTAATGGAAGTAACATGACCTCATTTCAATAATAATATTAGAGGGGTTCTTCTGTTGTTGTTTTAAAAATCTTATGCCTGTGAAAAAGTATAAAGATATTTTGCAAAGCAACTAATCTTAGTTTTCCAATTTTTTAAACTTCTTTGTTTAGACAGTAATTTCTCTGCTGTATTTTTTTTTCTTTTTTGTTAATTGATTGTACTCCACAAATGGAAAAAAAAATCCATGCAGGATTTTACCTGCTGCAAATTAAATCAACTATTAACTCTTTTCAATAATGAAAATGCTGATTTTGAAGAATCTGGAAATATTTCCAACTCTCTAAACTGGTTCTTAGTGCACTGAGACACAGAAGTTTACAAGTAAGGCCACATGGCTACTCGGGCAGATATTGGTTAAAGTAATGACAATATTGTGAAGTCATAATGCTCTAAGGATAGAAGTGAGATAAATTTTGTGTGTAGAAATCAGATTTTTTTTTTTATCAGATCAACTGATACACATGGAAAAGCAGAGAGGGGCCGGGAGAAGGGATTACGGCTTTGAGCATCTACACTCTGCCAGTAAAGTCAAACAAAGCTCTCACTAACCTTAAGCTAACCAGGGGAACCATTCTTAAGTGCTTGCAGATTGAGGGTTTCATTTTAAATTGTCAGGCTTTAAAACTGTTGATAACGTTTTCTTTTTTTTTTTTTTTTACTTGAATACATTTTATTATGCATGTTCAGCTCTGACAATGAGTTTTCTGATTAGTTTGAAGGTTAAGAGAAATGAACATTACTGAAGTTTTTGTGTCCTTTGCTGACTTTGCTTTTTAAAGTGATACTGTTTTTCAAAGGATTTACACTGTAAAATGTCTTTCAAACAAACACTGTGCTGACAAAATAGGAGATAAGTAAAAAAAAAAAAAAACATGATCTCATTTGTTCCAAATAGATTTAACTTTAATTTTTGTAAATATGAGGTGTGTGATATGAGGATGTAAAACCGCAGTTTTGTAAATCAGAGACTAGAAAGGGTAAAAAGGTGGTTTTGTTTGTTTGGTGTGTTGTTATTTTAATTACCTGGAGGCATATTCTTAATCAGGCAAATCACAATTTACGCAACTGCTAGTTAGAATAGTGAAAATGGTCAAGGGCAAGTGCTGCATGTGTGCCATTGAACCAAACCAGAAAATTATAATAAAAAAAAAAAAAAAGGAGCGAAAGAAAATAAAATAAAGAAAAAATAAAATAAAATCTATTCAACACAGGTAGACACATTCCATGCACTTGGCCTTTGATTTCATTAATGTCGTGGTAAATGAACACACCCCAATTCAAAGAAAGAAAGGGAAAAAAAAAGAAAAAAAGAGAGAAAGCAAGGTTCGCTTGGCAAAGCATCCAGTGTTTTTCTTGGGTTCTTATATCAAAATACTGAAAAGTTTGCAAGTTACCATGTAAATTTTTTAAAACTTTTTCCTCCTTTGAGTATACTAAAGCAGTAAGTATCCCCTTCCGATGCCACTAGCACAGATAGTCTATATTGCTGCTACTCTAGTTTAAAAAGCAAGTTCTTTCTAAAATCCTGTTTAATATGCATGCAGCACTGCTGATTTCAATGGAGTAGACCACATATAGGACTAGAATTTGGCCCACAGGGTTTAACATTTAAAAAAATGTATTACTAACAAACATGACTAAGTATATTTAAAGAGCAGCTTCATGATTCTGCACAAGTGTTTTCTGAAATGGTCTAAAAGAAGGTCTAAAACTTACCACACAAGTCAGGTCTCTTGATACATCCACTAGTTGCTGTGCTACTTGCAAGTCCATTAAAGGCTGCTAAGCCATCAGAGCTGTAAGCTCTTAGGACTGACAACATGTTCATCTGCTTCTCCAGGACCTGCGGACCCTGAACTTGTTCGGGTTTCATCACTCCTTGTGCAGTTTCGTGTGAGGAGAGAAGATTCTGACTGTGCCACTGCTTTTCTGAAGCTTGTGGCAGTGGTGATACGAGCCCTTGTGTGGGTTGTGAGGTGACTGCACTTTGTATATTGTCGCCTCCTTCACTGTTTTCTTTATTTAGGGCAGACAACTGCTTATTCATAATATCTGGTTCTGTGTCAATGTCCTCATCTTCAATGTTTTCTTCCTTGGAAGATTCCATATCCTCAGATGAAGCTATGTCAGAAAGGTCATCAGTAGCACTTTTATTTACAGAGTCAGAGAGCAGAATATTTGGGTCATCTTCAGATTGTGTTTTTATTTCAGATTCATTACTGGTGCAAGAATTTTGTGCTCCTGTGCCAATAACACCAGGATAAACACCAAACTGCTTATAGAAGTCTGTTGTAAAATTACAAAAAGTGGATTCCATGTGGCTGGGCCAGGCAGTGCTCTTTTGCTCTCCCAGGGTCTCTTTATTTTGTCCTTGGGTCATTTTCTCAGAAGCCGAGTCCAGCTGGCTCAGCATGTTTGAAACTCCTGCCTCCTTGCTGGACTGCGCAGAAGAGGGGAGCAAGCTCACTTTGTTCACTGAGGCTGAAACTTCTCTAGACTGGTCTTTGTTGTTGCCTATGATGCTGTCTTTACGTTTAGCCTTGCCCAAGTGATTGGCCTGGAGGTGCAGAGCCATTAGTTCCATGGATGAAGTTGTAAAGGAACAAAATAAGCAGCCATGCCAGGCAATATTGTCTTGTACAGTGACAGAGGAACCTGGCAGGGAGGCTGCATCCGGCCTTACCGACAAGTCCAGAGGTTCGTATTGCGACTTTTCTGTTTTTCGCTGCGAGGACTTGCTGTTTATCTTCTCCTCAGCACCATCTGAGCCCAGAGCTTTTGCTGAAAGCGGATCTGAGAGAGCTTTATCCTTCATTTCTTTTTCCTTCTTCAAAGAACTTAGGACAAAGCTGTCCATGAAAGCTTGCAAAGACCCTTGAAAGTTCACACCGTTCCCGACCATGTTCTGGTAAGCACGGCCGAGTTCAGAGAAGTGTGTTCCTTTGGAAGATATATCCGAACCTTTCATATTTTCTGAAGATCCTTCAGATGACATGCCAGCTGCTTGTCCTTGCTGATCTCCTGAAGACAGCATTCCTGACGTCCACTGCTGTGAGACCATGCCACTTCGGAAATCGATACCAGGAAGTCCTTTGAAGGCTCCTCTCAATATGTCTGGTCTAATAAACACAGAACTTTTACTTGGTGTTTCATCTTTGTGTTCTTGACTTGCACTCTGCCCAGAGAGTGGTCCTGCTCCGTTCTGTCGCTCCCGATGGTGTCGTTCCAAGTGGTATTTGAGGGATGCAGACTGAGTACCAGCATAGTCACAATGTGGACACTTGTAAGGCTTCTCACCTATAGGTGTGGACATAGAGGAAAATATAAAGAGAGTTAACTGTACATTGGTCTACGGATGAGTGGAGGAATTAAAAAATCAGCATTAGCTGCTTAAAACCAGAAGATTTTGGTACTAATAATTAATTTTTTAAAAAGAAACGTCTTTAATCGAAGACTAATTCATAAACTGAGTATTTTTAAAATGGGTTTCCAGAATCTGGGGCTATTCAGGAATGACATGGTATCTACACACAATTAGCCATCCTTTTCTTAATCTAACATGTAGAAAACTGTTGTAGAATTAAAAGCTATGATTATGAAAATGAAGCATAACAATTTCAACCACAGTAATCATTAAAAGTACAAGTTTAAAAAAAAGGGAGACAAAGAATGTAACAAATGGATGGTTGCAATATTTTGTGTATACAATTGCTCTAAAATTTGTTTAAATTATACACATGGAAACCATTTTTAAACCTAAAAATTTTATGGCACTGTTACGCAAGACTGAAATGAATGATTTAAGTCTTGCTCTGCAGTAAATCATGGATATAATTAGCAAATGGCATACTGCACAAGTAATTTATCATTATTTGGAGGGCACCATTCCAGAAGGATTCAAAGATCTGCAGACCTACTGCATTGTTTCTAAATAAAGAACTATAAATACAGATTCTATAAAATATTAATATCATTACGCTACGTTATGATTGCAGCATATAAGAACATATAGTTAAAATAAAAAGTAGTCAGTAAAAAAGAAATCGAGTAATAAAAAGTACAAAATATATTTAGTTTCTGTATCTGAAATTAGTATTATCTACTGGGTTTTGCAGTCCTTTAATTTCCTACTAATGACATTTCTAATGCTCAAGTAGTAAAATGTAATTTACCTACCATAAGCACTTTTCTAGGTTTGGCTTGAATAGAGTTTTAAAACATATAAGATGATTTCCATGAATTAAATAAATATTTGAAGTCCACACTTAACTTTTACTGTTCTTTCTATACTTTCAAAGAGGCAGAAAATTTTACACATATAATAAATATTCACATATAGTCATAAAGACATATCCAAAAAGAATGCACATCTACGCAAAGGTATATCTAAAGTTTTGCAGAGCATTGTTAACAATGCAGAATTTATTTTAATGAAAAAGTATGTAAATCTTCACTAAAAGAGACAGAAACCTGAAAAAACCTGCAAGCTGTAAATACTGGCAATTGTTTCTATGAGGGAGCTCTGCAAGAAGAAGAAACTGTTTTCTTTAGGTAGCTTTTTTTTTCCCTAAGTGATACAAAAGACAAAGGCAAGCCTCTCCAAATGGTATAATGGAAACATTTGTTTTGAAAACTTCCTCCACAGTAAAAATGCTGTACAATATTATGTAGTTCACCGAACCAGCTGGAAAGTTATCTGCTTTCAAATAACCTCAAAATCTGCTAAAAACAAAATTGAAAGGCTTTCAAACTTCTGTTACTTAAGCTAGAGGCTCAACTGAAGAGCTGGTAAATACATGGGAAGCTGCTGCTCTCGGTGATGGCAGGAATTTACTAATGAGATGCGAGCCCGGAACACTCCCATGGCCATGGAGCGCTGCGTGAGAGCTCACTGACACGAACAGGGGCTGGGTTCGTGCTGCAGTCCAGCCAGGGCTGAAGCACCTTACAAGGAGTGGAGATTCTAAATCCATAACGTAATCCTAAAGCTAAACGGTGAGACATGACAGCTTTATATCAAACCACATCAATCGACCTTTTTAGAGGAGAAAAGCGCAGAACCTCAAACGAGAGGTGCTCAGCAGAGGGAGAGGTAGTAATTAGCATGGTTCATGCTTTAGGTCTCAGTCCACACAGCTTAACAGAAGAAATCAGATTTAAACATTTCAGTGAAACTTCTGAGTCTTTCCCAATCACCTAATTAAGCTCTGGCGCTTCACCAACGAGGAGCAGGGGCTGCGTTTAGTGGGAGTTGTGCAAAAACAAACAGTTCCTACTGAACCACAGACCTGAGGCAGATCACACCGGTCTGGGCTTCCCTGGTCCCAGGTGGGCACCTGAGCGCGCACACCCCCATCGCAGGCCTCTGAGAGTAGGGACAAGGGGACAGAAGACAGTGGCTGTCTATTCGTTTGCATTTCTGCAGAGCTGCTTGGGAGTGTGCAAACTCTGACAGCTGTGCTGCCAGTCAGAACGGGGACAGACAGTAATGCTGGGTTTACAGCAACTATACTCTGTAATATTTTTGGAGCTGCTTTCGGTTGTTCTGATGTTTGGCCCATCAGTTACTGTTAGCAGTCACTAGTGACCTCTGACATGACTTGAGTAGTTCAAGAGTTGCCTAAGACATGATGAGACTGGTGAAAAACAAGTGCCAGGCTCTACAGGGTTAAATGTTCTCACTTTTGAATTTTCACTCCTCTTAATTGAAAAGCTCTTCCTCAGCATCCCCTATGCCTTTACGGAAATCTTTAACACAATTATATTGAGCACTTCCTTTTCTTCTAATGATAGTTCAGTGTGTTTGCATTGCACATCAAGTGGCACCATCAAAAAGTGTGTCCCAGCATTGCAGGCACTACGTCAACTGCTGGAGAACTATCGCAGAGAGAAGGAGAAATTTTTAATACAGTCTGTACTGATGTTGCTAAAAGCATGCAGAAACTGCTTAAAGCAGTATGTATATGTAAAAATGGGTACAAGTAAGTTTAAAAATGCTAACTAGAGAAAACACCAGTTCTACTTTGTACTTCTAAAAGTACCTTCAGTCTAAAGCCCTGGGCATAACACACTCTTATTCTGAATTGCTGAGCCTTGAAGTCATTCCATTTTCTGCTCTAAGGCCTCTCCACAGAGCGAGCTTCCTTTCAGCAGAGGAGATCTGCACACAGCTCAGCACCAATGCCATAAGCATTGGACTGAAAGAAGACACTGACTGAGACAGTGTGATAAAAAGTTCAAATCTCTTCCAGCCTTGGTGTGCTGCCTCTGTGGTGCTCCCACCCCTCGCATGGCTAGAAATGAGATCTAAAGCTGAAGGTCTGAAATTGAACTCAACATGCAGCAACACACTGTGCCACCTTTGCAATACGGGACTGGCCAAACAGCATTGTTCAAAGGGAGCTATTCAAAACCTCGCTCTTCTCTTCCAGATCCAAATACTGGCAGTGGCTAGTTTACTTCAAAGCATTCTTAAATGCTGCTATTTTGAGGGCAGGCATTGGGAGAAGAGAGTAGGATGGAGTCAATCATCTTTGAATCTTTTTAATTTAGTCTGTCAGTATTTCCTAAATTCAGTAATTGTGTAGTTATTTAGATGCTACTTCATCCATCCAAATTAATAACCAGCTACACCCTGTGTAAGACCCTGTACAAATGACAAAACAGAGTTATAAGCTGCTGTGGGAAAAATCCCAGTCTAACCTCAAACCAAGCCAGTTTCAATGGAAAACCCAAAGGACCACTAATTTTCAGTATTCTATCAGCGAATGCAGTAGTATATGTGCAAAGAACACTGCAGGGGACAAGGGAGGTAGGCTATGATTCTTGTTAGAAGACAACCTGTTTGTGTCTCATACTTTGAGGAAAGGTTTCAGAGAATTCATCCTAGTGTAATGACTACTCTGGTATTATTGCCAAGAGCAGTGTCTGGATGAGTTATTTAACACTTAATATCAGTTCACATAAATTAACGTTGCCATGTAGGAGTGAGGGAACATGACTTTTTCAAAATAATTTTCTGCATTTCATATCCAAGAGTCATTTTTCATTGTTCACAAAGGCAATGGCCACCCTGAACTTGGTAATTCTCTGGCCCTGTTTGCATTGCTGCAAATTTTTTCACAATGGAGTAGGATGAGAGAATATTCCAGTGTGTACAAAAAAATCTTACAGAGAGTATCTTGTCTGGGCAGCACAATCACAGTTCTGATCTACCTACTGCTCTGGTTTACAAGACACAAGATATCTCAGAGGAACTGTTTTATACCAGGATAAAGTGAAACAATAAAAATTCAATGCTGCTTGTAAAATCTGCACAAAAGCTTGGTAGATAACTGGAAACAGACATGTTGCCCAATAGAAGCAGGTCTAAATCTATAGCAGGTTTATAAACAGCCCAGCTGTATAACCTGTGCAGGAGATCCCCAGTCCTGCTCAGAACACGATCTGACCCTGCTGGTCAGGGGAACCATCTGCCATGGGCTGTGCAAGGAGACCACAGCCAGATTATAACTAGATTTACAGATTTTAAGGCCAGAAGGGACAATTATGATCATCTAGTCTTATCTGTTCTACAGCACAAGCCAAAGATCCTCACACGGTTATTCCAGCATCAGAGTGTAACTACTTTTTGAAACAAAACTTACTTGCTTTAGTTTAAACAAATTATATTGCAACAATGGCAGTGAAAAAAAACTCCAACATGTCCCTAGGTAAACTGTTTGACTGATTGAGTATTTTTACTACTCAAAATGTGGGCCTTATTTCTAGCTTGAATTTGTCCAGTATCTGCTTCCTACTACTGAACATTGCTACATTTTTCCCTGTTAGATTGAACAGATTTTTTTAAATTAAAAAGTCTATTTCCTGAAGAAGGTATTTGCAGACAGCAAAACAGCCACTTCTTCACCTTCTCTCATCCTTGAGCAGAACATCCTTCCCAATTTTTCAGCGTCTTTTTAAATTATGGGTACCCACTAAAGCTTTGATGAAATTTCAACTTGATAGCAATTTTATACAGTCCAGGACTGTGTTTACATCCATAGATTTAGCAATCAACTAACAGCTGATATTCTGTTGCTTCTCAACCACAGTCTCAGGCCCAGTTCATCACTGCCTCTAGTATTTTTTCCTTTACATATTGCTGATTTAAAATTCATATTGTTGAAAAGAGCCCACTTGACTAAGTGACTAATCAGTGCCTCCCCATGATTTTTAGCATCTTACCATTTTTGTGCCATTGGTAAATTTTATCAACAGTGATTTTTATATAGTCTTCCAAATAATGATGAAATACCAAATAGATGGAGCCGAAAGCGCTACTATGGAACTGAGAGTTTATGTGACATTTCGTCTCTGTATATTGATTTTTGGGGGATTTTTTTTGTGGTTGTTCTGTTGTTGTTGTTGTTGTTGGGTTTTCAGTTGGGGGGATTGTCAAATAGAACCAGCTCCTTTTATGAGAAGAAACTTGATAAAACTTCCTTTCATAAAATAAAATTGAATTAAGTATTTTCATTTAGTTAACAAATACATTCTGCAATTTTACCCCAAACTTACATCAGAGTAGTCCTAATTTCAAGGTCCGAATATTCTTTCTTTTGGGAAATACAAGAATAACCAGAGCTTTTTTACTACTACAAGTGCTCTGGATCCTGCTCTGTGCTCCAAGATGGTTTTTGGTTTGTTTTTTTTTTCAATGAACTTTAATCATTTGGAAAGTTCTTCAGCCAGAGTCTTAAAGATTTTATCTATAAGTTATCCAGTCTCATTCACTCTAAAAAATATTAAAATGCAGTGGGCTACAGCATAACAGCCTCATTACTTAATGGGAGCATAACTGTATCATTGGAAAATGCTTATGAAAACCATCATGCTTCTTTCTGAGAACAGAGCAGAAGAGTATTTACTCTTCTATACCATGATTGATAATTTCTTATCCATTCTTGTCCAGTATTAGCAAGATGCCAGTTGTTTGGCCTGCCAGATCCACAGAATTTTACCCCATTTTCTATAACCCTCACAGCCACATACATATTTTTACTATTGCTTTTAGTTTTCCTTATCAAATTTCTGTACTTCCTAAAGATCTATTTAAACTTAGTGCTGTGAGTGTGTCTATTAATTTTTCATATTTAACATGCAGCTTCTTAGAAATCTGTCCTGCACTCCACACTGCCTTTCCCCACTGAATGCCCCCTTTTCCTTTTTAGACAAGATTTCCTGAGCTGTCTGTGGGTTTTGCCCTGCTGCTCCTCGTGGTGCTGTTCCTCAGCAGGGTGACAGCTGTGCGGCAGGGCGAGAACCCCAGCCCCAAACACGTCGTGGCTGCCCCACTCGCGGTGGGGCTGTGACAGTCACTCAGGGACAATGCGAGTTGCAATTTCACCTCACACGTTTGTTAACAAGCTACAAAGCAAATGAAATCAAACATCTTATGATTCCAGAGAATACTGCTTAATGAAATTATTGAAAACATTTTCAGCAGCATTTTTTATTTTACCATTGAAACAGTTATTGATAACCTATTTTATCCATTGTGCAGTAGATATTTTAGAAATGAATTGCTGTATGGTTTAATTAGTTCATTATTATGCCTATTCTTACACGGTAATTTCTTTTATCATTCTAATCATTCACTTCACACTTTTTAAACCAAATGGAATATCAAAGGTTCTGTAGGATTATTTTTGGATTCTGCACATGTTTCACCACACAATTAATCTGTTTGTCAGAAATACTAGTTAACTTTTTCTCTTTACTACTTTCCTTTACTGGTCATTTTTCTGTATTATATAAGATGAAACTAGCTGTAACAGGACAGAATTTTGATGTTTTTACTCATTTTATTAAATGTTTTTAATTTGTGCACTTGCCATCACTATAAAATATTTTAATTTTTATAAACTTTTGTAATTGAATATTTTCCTTTATTTATATCTCATCTGCAATATTTATTTAGTCTTTTTACATGTCTTTACTTAGTTAAAACGCAGAGAGATAAATACGGTTGTTACATTGCAGGGAAGATTCAGTACATTAATATAAACTGTACACAATTCCCCCAAAGCATATATATACGTTGTAAACCTGAAGACTTTTTACACAGCTGCTTATTGCTAAACAGTGCCTTGTCCAGAAGGGGACAATCTGTGTCTCTAATTGCTGTCACTGAAGCTGAGATTCATTATGTGACTTTCCCATTAAAATGTGAGCATTAATTTGTATAATGAAATATCACCCACTGCAGTGTTCATTAGCCATGCCCTACTGTATACTGCACATTGTTAGCTACCTAGAAACTGTAGTTAATTTCACTAATGGATATTTCCCTACTTAGTGTTTGGTAGGAAATTTATACTGTAACATTACCTCTTAAACTTTTAAGGAAATTTAAATTCAATCAATTATTTTCAACAAAAGTTTGGGATGTCATTAAGACAGGAGAAAAGGCATGCTGTACAATGTTAAGGATGGGAAATCTGGAGGAATCTAGAGAAATGAAAAGTCCTTTTAGTTCATCTTAGAAATGTAAGAATAAAGGATGTTCAATACCAAAATTGTCTCCTCTTGGAGCACACATACCCATTTTCCTTAATTATTCATATTGCTCATCCCACTACAAGCGCCTTCAGAGAATGGCAACAGGCAGTCTTTTTTTAGGAAGGAAATGTGAATTGAATTCATTTAAAACAGCACCATTTTTACTGTATTTCATCAGTTCATCTAAGCATGGTTTAAAATTGGCTAGTCACATTTCCGAGGTAAAATGCAGTAACACTGTAAATGCATATAATACATCTAATATATGCAAGATGTGTGTCATACATATCGTAACAGACTCTCAGTCAATGGACACAGCCCTGCCAAGTTTTTTCTTCCTATTCATCTCTTTCTTAGGTTCCTTCTGTTTAGCACAATCCAAACCATCTTTCCTTTGCTCGTGCACATTACCCTTTTTTCTTTTCTCAAGGGCTTTAATTTTGTCTGCCATACTGGGAATATTCCTGAGCACCCAATGACAGCACAAACCCAAACTGGTCTGTACCTGCAGTAGCTTCTGAGGGATGATGCAGAGTGCAAAGAGGTGCTAGAGCCAATCTGAAACCAGCTCCTACATAATGTGTCCCCTCTCAAAGGTAGGACATGAGAAATTTTAATTTTTTACGCTTAACTGTTTCTTCACAGTCCAAAGGCCAAGGCATGCAATGTAAAACCCACACCCACTCGTGTTTCAAGGGAGTTGAAAGTGCTCAGGAATATAAAGGGGATGCCCAGCTCCCTGAATGAAGGGACCTTAAGTTGCTGTCTCCAGAGGGGCAAAAGGACAATTCTGGAATCACCTGCGTAGAGCACATTTTAGGTCTGAGATACTCAGATGGTTTTCTTCTTCACAAAGCCTGAGCATCTCCAAGCTGTCTGTGTTACAGCCTTCTCAGCTGCATTAGGTATTTTTCATAGCAAGGAGGCTGACTCCCAAAGGGGGCAGTTCCCCCACATGTCTGCTGTGCACAGACACGCTTTGCCCCTGTCCCTGCCTTTCCTGCCCAGAGAGTTTGTGTGAGCTGGGAGGGCAGCACAGCCCATCTCTGCTCACCGGTCAGCATAAAGAGCTCATCGAAGAGGGCATGAAGAGTTCTGTCCTCTCTAAGACCCAAGGCTCACAAGCATTTTGGCCTGAAAATCCTTTCTCTCTTCATTCAGGGTTGTGCCAGGGAATTGTCTCATCCATCAACTGTTTTTGGAGCAAGAAAGAGGAGAAACTGATTTCACATAATTATGCCCTTTTCCTCTTATCACATGGGAACAATCAGAAATCATATCTTACTATCTTCCCCTAAGAGCTCTTCCTGCCTGAATATCACTGAGCTAGATAAGAAAAATCCTCTACAGTTGCGTGTTGGGACAAACTGAGTGTGCTAAATAAAACTTTGATTTGTTTTTTCTTTCCTTCATGAGCTCATTGTGTGATAGCAAACTACACAGAAAGGGGCACTCAGTGTGGAGTAGGTTGCAACCATGGAATACGCAAGAGAAAAAAGAAGCAGCCGAAGCCACCGGCTAACTCTCCAAAAACAGAGCACGGCTTCCTCCTCTCGTGCAAGATTAAGCTGCTTCTCCAGCTTTTTTGGGCCAATTGCCACAGAAGCACCTCCTGGCTGGATCAGATTTTGGGTCTGGTCTTGGCACAAGTACCAAACCAACCCAGTCGTGTGCCTCCAAACACACAGATGTTCCAAGGAACCTGACTTCTGCTGAACTGCTTGAGCTCATCTCTAACAAACAGGTGCTGTGAGAACAAGAACAGTAATTGAGTTAATGTAGTGGAGAAATACAGTAAAGTGTTTTTTATCAGTCAGTTATATGATCCAGGCATATAATAAAAGAGAGTGACATAAAAGGCAGGAAACTGTCCCTGAGAAGTATGAGCTAACCAATATTTGTTTAATAACTGGTATCTATTACATCATTTCCACTTATTGCAAAGCAACTAAATTTTTATTCAATAACTCTAGTAATTTGCCAATTTACATTTTTATATTAATTGTTAGGATTATTTCCAATATGTAAAACATTGCTTCACTTAAACATACTCTTGTCATTATTTACAAATACTTTGTTCTCAACCTAATAGAAATTGATCTTTACCTATTTTAAAATTATAATGATTTTTAAATATATTGTAAGTGTTGTTTCCATAGTTGTTGGTTCTTTAAAATTTTTTTATATCATACCATTAATTTTTTTCTTGTTTTAATTTTCTTTAGTCAGTATTAATATGCAATTTTTATGGAATATTTCCATTGTAATTAATTTACTTTCCATTAGTTCTAAGGCGCAAATACCAAATGTGTAATCACTGCCATGTTTAACATAAGAACAAAGTGATCACTGTATAATAAAACAAAATGAAGATATGGGTAACCTTATGTTACTTTGAAGAATTTTTCTTTGCCTCTAAAATACTAAAAATGTCAAACTCTTGAAACTTCATAGTTGTAAGATTATTTTCCAATAAAATAACTGCAATTCCGTTACTTCCACTACATTGGAAAGCACACGAATAGAGTTTTCAGCACGTTTCTCCTTTTCCCCCCTCCCCCCCAAAGTTCAACATGCAGAGAAGAATATTCTTGCCCTAAATGCTTTGTAACCTAATCAGATAAAACCACATTAGGGTGCCAAATTTTAAATTTCAGTGTGGTATACTCCTACTCCACTATGCAAAAAAAGGAGAACAAAAGCACAGTGAACAAATGTTCCTTCTTTCTGAATGATATTTTTTCCTTTAAATAATTTTAATTTCCAATTTTTTAAAATCAGGCCTCACATTCACAAACCAAGCATTAAGTATTAGACCTGTGCAAGCTCATAGGAGAAACATGACTGCTAATTTTGGGAAGGAAGGGAAACATTACTTATCTGATACTTCAGTGAAACAGAAATTAAAAGTGAAGTTTTTCAAGTAGGAGGTATAACTGGAATGTATTTCTTCATGCAATTATTTTACCTTTCTATTAGGAAAGTAGCAGTGAAATTCTGAAATTCAATTAAAATAGTTTAAAAAGAAAATGACATTTATGGGGTCCATTTTCCAAAAAAGAAGTATCCCAAATCTCCAGTTTTGAATACTCTCCCAAAGCCTACCACAACAATTACCCCTGGGAAGAAAACAGGATCCTGTTGACCATATAAAGAATTTCAAGTGATGTCAACAGGACTTGAGGATTACAACATTTTATGTCAGAATTTAATTATGGATAAAGTCTTCTTAAACACATACTGTGTCTCTACATAGACCTTGTCATGGACATATGTACTTTCAAGCAAAAAAACTATTATCATTTAAATGGAGTGGCTAGAAATAACTAGTATTGAAAGCAGTCCTCCCACCCAGTGAGAGAAATACCAAAGCAAAGTGAGTATCCAGCCCAGTAGCAAATCTCTGTAGGGTAAAATGATGTGATCATTACTGAAATAAAATATGGGAAATTTTACCATGGTGCAAAGCATGATAAGTTTTATTACTTACAAGTACTAAGTCGTGTGAGTTCTAGTGGGGAGAAAAAAAGCAGATCGGTGAAGCTGATGCATTCATATGAACAGTGAGAGGTTAAAAACGAGCATGCTAAATGGAACAAAAATAGTAACTGAGAAAAACATACAGAATCCCTAAGCAGATGCTAAGGAAGGCCTTTGAAGCAGTTAGTATAACTAAGTCTGAAACCAATAGGCTTATGCCTATTGAAGGACAAGGGTAATTGAAGGAAACAGTGATGAAGCAGGGAAGGAGACAGAAATAACCTCAACTGGGAAAAGATGATTCTATTAAAGTGGTCTTTATCCAACAACACATTCCTTGTGCTTTTATTTAAGACTGTCATACATCTTTCTCAAAAGACTTTCTCCAACTAATAAGTCCAAATCTACGGTGGGAATTCAGGCTCCTAGGCACATGTTAACCCCCGCACACACGGCTCATGCCCACAGTGCTCCGCTCACTTCTTCCTCTCACCTGTGTGTATTCTCAAGTGGACCTTTAAGTGGTGGGATGTTCTGAAAGTTTTTCCACAATATGGGCAGTCTTTCATGGCAGAACCAAGGCTCCTGTCTCTCAGTAAAGCTGGCTGCTGGACTCCTACAGATCTCCCAGCTTCTTCTCCAATGTCTGCAACACAGAAACGTTCTCACATCACTTCAGCACATGTCAGAAGTTGTTCTCACTAAAACTGCTAACACAACACAAAGTTAAACATGTCAATACTACACCTGTCTATTTCATTCTTTAAATCTGACAGAATGCTGACAATTCATGTATTTTCTTGTTATTGTCTTAAATTATTTCATCTCTCCTATCATCATTTTAAGCAGCATATGGTACCTTTATATACTGAATTATACAAGAAAAGAAACAGCTGTGTCAGCAGCTGGTTTGATTTCTTCTTTTGCTTAGTTCCTATTAATTTTTTCCCCAAAAGTTTGAGATTGTTGTTTTGTTGAATCTATTTAATTTATAAGTATTGTGAAATCCTGTATGCTTTTAGAGGGAAAAAGTTTGCACCAGTGTATTAAAACCTCCTAAAACAAGAGAATTGCAGTGACAGGGGGGTCCAACAGCACTGACAATTTCTACACACAAAGCTAACCAACTTCCTCTGCAACACTTGAGCATTCGAATTACAACTGGCAACCTAGAGAGTGGCCTAATATCATGTCAAAAACAATGAAAAAAATTGGTCAGATGAGGGGGAATTCCATCTCCCTCTCACCCGCAGCTCTTGCGTTTTCTCCTTCAGCGTTCACAGCTACATTTATTCTTTGCATCATAACACAATGGGTGAGACTCCAGAACACCTCTCCTCTCTCCTGATATAAAGAAACAGTCATTTCAGCCATCTTGAATGAGCTGCTTTTATCCAAGCAGGCAAGGAATAAAATAACTTACAAAAGACTGACATAAAAATTGCAAAAAATGTAGGGCATTTAAAAAAAAAAAGTCATTATTCAAACCACACAAGGCTCATCCATCATCTTGTACACAGAGGGTCACGTAATATCACTATAAGCACCAATTAATGATTTCACCAAAACCCATGGCAAATGTCGAAACTGTGACCCTGATTGACACTCCTGGCACGTCAGGTGTGGGACACATGGACACAGCATCACACCCCGTGCAGAACCGAGCTATCTGGGTTAGATCCAGGTGGGGAGCACAGAGTTAAAACCTGCATGCAGAGTCTTGATTATTTCAGCCATAAACTACTGACGAAAAATGTTCCGCCTTCACCCATTTGAAATGTAACTAAAGCTGTCAGGAAACACAGTGCAGTTTACACAGCATTGCCTTTTAAATGGAAGTAATGGGACATAAGAAAGACTTAAACATTTGGCTCTAATAAAATCTATTCTCACAGTAGCAGAGACCCAAATACCACGTTTCTGGAAAAGGTAACACTAACAGGCATTTCAGTATGTATTATAAAATGGTTCCTCTAGATTATTTTGCTTAAAGTTGAAAGAAGGGGATGATAGAGCTATTAAAAATAAATAAATATATATATGCAGATCTATCTATAAATGCTTATCTCAGTCATGTATGTAATCAAGCTATTACTACTTTTCAAAAATCTGATAGTTTTCACATCACATTCTTGTTTAACATTTTCTGACTGTTCTTAGACTGCAGAGTTAAAGCATAATATTTAAGTTAGAAAGCTAGTAAATGTCATTTTGAATTATCTTCAAGTATGTAAAGTTGCATAGTACAGGAGTCTATTTTGTCTTTGTGAGCCCAGGAACACATACATAGGTGCTAGTCTATAATTCCAATATCCCTAAAGAGTTTAGATTTTCTCCCTTTTTACTCCTCAAAAGTTGTATATAATTATGGCTTAAGCTTCTTTGGGAAAAAAAATGAATTCCTGAGTGCAAAAAGATTTTTCTGAAGTGCAAAACACAGAATGCATGATGATAAACTGCAGGATTTTATTTTGGTTTTCAGTAAATACTATATGAGCATTATAGATAAATATATAGATAAAGTTAACAAGCCACTCAGGAGGAATTTACCAAATAAGTCTACTAGTTATGTTTTGCTATATGTCACTCTAAATGATAGCCTGTTATCCATTTGCCTTTTATCTTTCTATCTAGCATATGTGTGGCCCAATAAAAAAGAATAAATTTGTAAGATGAACAGCTCTCTTTGCAGATTTAAGAGTCTAATTTTCACTTTACACAAAATTGAATTTTTTCAAGGGAGCAAGACGATGGAGTTTACTCTAGCACTAATCCCTCTGAAAAAGCAAACTGAAAACAACAATGAAGCAAAGAAAGATGTGGGTGGTCTGAAGAGTTCTCTTTTAGATTTAAGTAGACATACAGTAGATAGCTCCAAAGGCTTTACTCCAACAGGGGCCTTACCTTGAAGAATTTTCCTTCCCACAGTGAAAGCATTCCTAAGACTTTAAAGCTGGGCTGAGGGGTTTTCTTTTGAATTCCTCTGCCTACAAAGCCCACCGAAGCGCTGGAGGCCATCGCTACCTGAATGAGCAGCTTTACATCTAAGTTCTTTTATTTCAAACAATGAAAAGATACGTTCAAGGCTGCCGACTCTCCCCATCAAATGCTAACCCAGCTTCTTACTAGGGCCTCATTTTGGCACATTGTACCTCTTTGTCAAGGCACTTAAGTTTAAAATGTGCTTAACTTTAAAATGTGTTTAAGACTCGCTGACTCTGCTACCAAGGTTTTCTTACACTGCATCTCTCAAAAGTGATCTGTGGAAACTGAAGGATGAAAAATGAAGAGACCAGCAGGAAAAAAGTTAAGAGGCAAACTGGCAAATACAGACTATGCCAACATCAGAACACGTGGGGAATGAAAAATCCTCAGCTTTGCCAATAATCATGTATTCTACACCTCTAATGTTTCCCTTCTCCTGTTATTGAAAGCCCCTTCACAAGCAGAAACTCTCAGCTCTGTTAAATTGTGCAAAAATACAGCAAAAGTAGTTTTATAGATCTGCAGAACTAGGGTTGGCCTCCACAAATTAATTTATGATCTACTCAGGATTTGAGCTAGAGTTTTGGGGGCTTCTCAGTTGTGAGGATAAAAGATCAGGAAGGAAAGAGAACAGTTACTTATCTGACAGCCATTGTGGTTCCCTGAGTTATGCGGTCTATATGATGTGCACTCAGTGCACGTGGGATTACACTGCTTTTTTACTATCTACTTCAATTATAGGCAGATCAGCATCCTGAATATCTTCCTGCTCATCCCAACCTTTCCTCATTCAAGTGCAGGAAATAAGAGAATAAAGTATGATATAAATGTACATAGTAGATGTGAGACTTCAGTGCCTTGCCTCTGAACTTTCATGGAGCTTTCCTTACGCTTTAAAAGTGTCTGTTCACAGCAAAAGTCATGGACAGAAACATGAAAAGCAACGCCCAGTTCTATGTATGAAACTGGTCTAAGGGCCAGTCTAAGGACAAGGAACAGCTGCGAGTCCCCAGCTGCTCCATGCGCTGCACCTGCTGGGCAGGGAAATAGCCCTCCCTGACACAGGACACAGGGGAATTCAGCCACAAAGCAGCTTCTGGGGAGGTGTGACCAGGACATCTCTTACATACCACACCTCAGCTGCACTTAGTGTGACTGTGTCCGTGTTCTCGTGGGGCAAGGCAAGGAAAGACAGCTCATTTCAACATCCATATCAGAAGGTTGCGATTAGCTGCATAACCAAGGAGCCAATCTGGCCAAAAGGTGAGCAAATCTTTTTGGCATGCAGACTGAAATAAAAATTAAGCAATCCATAAGATCAGTATTTGAGGGATTGCCCTTCTTCAGACAGATGCCCACTTCTCAGGAGAGGAAGGCCTAAAGCCACCACTCCTCATCTAGCAGGGAGATCAGGCATCACTGCCACAGGCAGAAAGGAAGTTTCCACAGAGACAGATAATCCCAACAAACAGTTTTGGAGCCAGGAGCACTTTTAGAGTAGAAGGTTAAAAGAAAATGAGAAAGAGACCGGTGAATCCTTTTTCTACAGTCAGAATCTTACTACTGGTTATCAGAAATGGTCTACCCAGAAATGAGCCATGGCCACGGCCAGCAGTGCCCTCAGCACACAGATACAGATGTCACAGAGGAGAAATGCCAACTTCAGTGGATATTGCTAGAAAAGGGAAGGCAAACTTAGGAGAACAGTGAATCTGTGTACTCAAAGCAGAAGCTATCTAGGCAGTCATATGAAGAGCAAAAGGAAACAAATTCTTTGACATTTCCATATATGTTCTGTATGACTGGTCCACCTGTCTGGGATGAGCCTATAAACATGATTAGAAAAGGGTGGATTTCTTCTCTAAAAAGAAAACCATTTTCACTTGGTTAGGCAGCAGCAGTGACTTCACTTGGTTAGGCAGCAGCACTGACTTCAGTCACGTTAGCAGCCAAATCCTGAAAGGAACCTCTACATACATGTCCCATAAATTTCACCAGAGTATTCATTTGCTGCGTGTATGTGAAAGTGCAGGGATTCACAAAGAGGTGCTTTCATGTTCAAAGGAGCTAAATTGCAGCCCTCATGAAGACTAAATCATCAGTGAAGTCAGTTGGAATTTGTCGACACAAGGTTTGCCAAATTAGCCAAAAACAGGCAATCACGTGGAAAAGGTAATCAACTCGCAAAATAGGTAATCAGACTTACAAGTACGTGTTTGCTCTTGCACAGTTTTCAACACTATTAAAGAACCCTTTGAAAACGTGGCCAGAAGCCTTTAAAGCTGCACATAATCCCAGGTTTTCACATATTTCTGAAATTCAAAATATTTGTAGTTCTTCAGGACTGCCTGTAAAAGTTAATGAAACATGGTGCATTGAGAGGTGGTAATGACCACAGCTATTTTTTGATGACCTATAAACCACTCAGATTAGCCCATCTTGTGGCAGGAAATCTAATGTCAAGAAAGGAGTTAGAAGATATTCAGTGTGTTAATCCTGTTTCTGCTGTCACCTTTATGCAGGTATGCCTGGACTCAACCACCTCATTCCTTGGGAAGCAGCACAGGATATGCCAAGTTTCTGGGAAAACACGCTTTACCTTTTACGCCTATTCTTAAGAGAAAGCTTTAATAATACTGAAAATAGCGGAAAATAGGAATATAATTAGGAATATAATTAATCATATTTTTCTAGCTACCTGAAGTAGTTTCAATTAGTATTGTCCAATGTAAATGAGAACAGAATCTGGCCCTGTGCTCATAATTTGAAATTAGAACCCTATTAGTGGATGTCACTACACTTTTTTGCTAGTGAAGTTCATGGCTTAAAATGAAGGTTTCTAATATTACTAAATATTACAGTTATATTTTAGGCCTCCGGAAAGAGTTACTAATGTCTTAGGTCAGGAACAACTTGCTGTCTCTATTGTTTCATCAAGGATTTAGGTTTTATAATGGCCATATATGGGAATCTGAAACTGTTACTATGGATTGGCAGAGAATTTGTTTAAACACAGAGCTATTTTAGAAGAGAATTGGAAAGGAGGCCTACTAGTGAGAAAGCAGCATTCACATTGTTTGTATTATTAGAAATAAAGATTATACAAAGGTTCCACTGGTAAATAAAAAGATACCACGTCTGACATGAGAATTCCCTCCTAGCTCCCTGAACCACACAAACAGCATGCACAAACTGCCCTGCCTCTGCTAACAATTAGTCACTGGCAGAGTTAAACTTAAAATACAGTCTAAATTAAACTGAAGGAAAATGCCCAGAGCCATTCGTATGAGGGAAGACTTGCAGCTTGTACCAGTGAGCAAACGGCAGTCACAGCTGACACCTTGGGCTGCAGGGGAGAGGCTGGGGGTCATTTCAAGCTCAGCAGGACAGGACCCGAAATATTTTAAGCAATTTCTTAGTAACTGGTGGTGTGGTGGCTGCACACACACCTTAAGCCCACTCCTGGAACACCCCACACTTGAGGATTGGTGGTTTTCACACCCCATGCATTCAAAACGCTTTGCATGGCAATAGTTCATGCATGCAGTGCTGGTTATATCTCAGTGCTTTTCATTGTGGTACTATGAGACACATGCAAGGGTCTGTATATACAACACAGAGAGACATTAATGGAACACTTAAACAAAATTAAGATTTTGTTAATCACAAAATGTTTCTTATCCTCTTCTTTTCATTTCAATCAAATTCCCTACAGAGGTTTTTTCTGGAGTTCTTAGCAGTCTTACGTTTCAATTTTTTCTAAAATTTTAAAACCTTTTAAGATAATCAGAGATCAAACACAGTTTCTGAGTACATCATTTTAGCTGTTTCATTTCTTTGAAGAATCGTGTGACCAAAAGACATAGAAACGCAGATTTAGCACTTAAAACACAGGGTTGTTTACTTGTCATTAGCTGACAGAGCTCAGTTTTGACCAAAAATTGAGCATGGTGGAAAATAAATATTTTTTGAGAGAATATTTTTTGTATGAGACCTTTTTAACTGTTTTGTTTTGGGTTTTATTTTAAGAAAGAAGACATTTTACACCTTACAATATCTTTCATTTAACAGTTGGCAGAAGGAAACTCCCAGATGAACATTGGCCTGTGTCTTTCTCTTTAACCAGCTGAGTGATCCAAGCTTTTAATAAAGCTGTTCCAATTATTGTAAAAGTCATCTAGTACCTTATAGCCACAAATATTGACAGTTTATTGCACAACGCATTCATGACATTTGAAGGTCACATCATACATAATACATACACTTTTATAAAAGTGTCTGGAACAAAGAGATACATGATCAGCAATTACATCTTACCATTCGAGGGTATGATTTTATACTTATTGAAAATGAAATACTATAAGAAATGCAAATTGTTAATAAAACACAAAATAGTTCATTTTCTGTATTTATTGTTTTATTAATCAGCAGCACCAAGTTCAGTTGTAGAAAATCAATGGAATGCCATTCATGCCTCAAGAAGATTACAGTTAAATATTGTTATCCTGCAAACCATCACACATATTCTTAGCTCAGCATGAGAAGAAGTAAGGTTCAAACTTTAATCTCACTACTGTACACCTCTCCAGCCCTACTGAGCTCAATGTAACTTCACCACACATATTTGAGTCAGGACTTCATCATATTATTACAATATTAGTTTTGATAAAATTGAATTGAAATAAAACTTCAAAGAGTGCTGAAGACTTATTTTTAAAATATATGCATGTGTAGGCATGTCAAACTTCTTCACCCTCTTCCCATGCTCCTGACTCTTAAGGCCATTCCAAAAACCACACACACATGCACAAATAGTGTAATTAAAAGTTATAAGTTTCAATTTATTCAGTCACACCTGCACACAGTCCTTCAGTTAATTCAATGAACATTAGAAATACACAGAGCACAGTCATGGAGTGCTTGTTTTTGGTTAAAGAGTCATCACTTTTTTGATGTCACTACTAGCTCCTGGAACCTCTAGCTGCCTAATGAGAGCTGAGCTAGAGGCAAATGACCACGGATCACTACATTGTTCCCCACTACATTATTGGCCTTAACACCATTTTTGGCAGTTTGTTTCAAAATTGCTGAATATAAAAACTTCTTTCTGAAGCTCTTAACATGCAAAACTCTTCCACCATCCAACCCCTTCAGATCTGCCACTCCAAAACCATGACTTTAAAATCCCACTTCCTTAACCTGACTGTACAGATGAAAGCAATTCCGATCCCAAATCACCTAGTTTGCCAGATGAAGGTTCATGAAATTCCGCTAGACTTGTGTAATCTTTCCACAGGAAAAGAGGAGGCCTTAGAAGTGATTTGTGCTCTATCCACAACGTGTGTCTTCATAAGCGAAGCAGATACTTACCTTTTGGACCAGCAAATTTGGGTTTAAATATGTACTCATGGATTTTTCCTTGGTATTTTGCCAACGGTCTTTGCCATCTATCCTCAAAATTTACTTTGGTGTCCTACTTCTGATAGCAAGGCTATTTCCCAAACTTTTCATATGACAGACTTCATATTGTTTTCCTCCCCCTTTCTTAAAACAAAGCCACCACTTTTAAACTCCTTTTAAGCTTTTAAAACAAGCTTAGAATACTCTGGAGTTTTACCAAAAGTTAGTGGGAACAGCAGTCTGTGATTTTCAGCAGTTTTCTTACTCAAACTCTTAACTCACCTGGGTTAGCGTTCATCCTGCCACCTAAATTTGAAATGGGCACTTGATTACTGACCAGAGAGAACAAAGTCTTTCCAAAACTTCATACAGATTGTATACTGCCTTTGGACAAAATTCCAGCGGGGAATCTAAATGGAGAGGCTATCCAACTGGACCATCCTTTGGATTTGTATGTGTTATTTGTAGGCAGGTGTTCAGGTACCAGATGGCCTTAAAACCCATCCTACTCAGGTTATAGCAGCTTCTACAAGCTGTCTGCATCATATTCCCATCTCTGAGATTTGCAGAGTGGCTACATGGAGCTTGATAAACACTTTTACCTAGCATTGCTCTCTTGATGCCAAGGCTAGATCAGATATCCAATTTGGGAGAGTTGCCTTACAGTCCCTCTTTAATTAAGTATTCCTGATCTCTCACTCCTGGGATGGATTGCTACTGCTGATTAAGCTCCAGAAGTAAGGATCTGTGGAGGCAATTTCATGAGGGAGAAAATGAAGTTGCTAGCTAATCAACTAAAATAACCATTAACTGGACTTCTGTGAATGAATATATTGCCTTCTTCTTGCTTCCATACTTAGCCTGTTCCTTCCACGTTAGCAGCCCTACAACCCTACAGACCAGGGTGGTAAGGGGTGCTTCACCATGACCTCTATCTTGTTCCTAAAACACATGTGGGACAAACAGAATCACTTGGTACAGCACACAGGCTACACTGTGAAGGAAATCCAAGATGGTGTCAGTAAAGCACAGGAAAGATGAGGAATCTGGGTGGAAGAGAGTTCTGTTGAATCTGTTTTCTCTAGGTTCTTCTCATGTTCCCAATAATGCAGTCTCCAAGACTATAAAAAGTACAAATTAACACCCATCTCCATGTAGTCTTCTAAATCCATTAATATTATTTAAAATCTTTTGAGTACTTGTATAGAAATAGTTATTAATTACATTAGCCAAGTTTCACTCTCAGGTTCTGGGTTTAAAAAAATCCAAAAAACAGACAATTTTATTTTTCAAGTGAGAACCACAGACCTACCTTCATTATAAGTAGCTCTCAGGGCATCAGGTATCATTGGGTAAGTTCTTGCATTCTATTGTTTGAGAAAAACCTTTTTCACTATTATTATCTTATCACAGAGTGGAAAAATCAGCACAAAAGTACCAGTAGCAGGTCATCAGATTTTATAAAAATTCATTCTACTAAAGAAAAGCATAAATTATTTAAAATGTCGCAGGAATGTCTTTCTGTAGACACCAGCGAGGAAAAAAAAAACCAAACTAACAAAAGAATCAGGCACGTAAAAAGAACTGTACAGGTAGCTAAATTACTAATTTCTCCCTCAACAAAATGAGAAAGAATTAAAGACTCTCATTCCATTTACAGATTACTGATTAGAGAGGTGATGACAGAGTCTCTAAAGAGTGAATAATGTCATGGTGTGTGTTACAACATTTGGACTATGATATGAGAGACTTTTCCAATATCTGTAGTTTCTTACTTTTAACTTTCCCGTGCTCCTTTCAAACTAAATGACCACTTTGAGCTAATGCAAATACTTTTGTAAATAATTTTTCTCCCATTTAACTTTTTTGGTACAAGCCACTTGAGGATAATTTCCAACTTCTTTATCCATTTCCCAAAAAAAAAAAAAGAGCTGTATTTGAATAAATACTTACAAGCAACTCTAAACTGCTGAATCTACTTTACTAGCACCCTTTTTCTATAAATAAAATATGTTAATTACGTGAGTTTTGCTGTAATGGAAAAATATTGATTAAATTCATTACATTGAATCTTGAGAAGGGATCCTTTAACCCTTTGGTATAGGTTTTTTCCTCATTGTTTTAACAGCGTACTGTGAGAATACTGAGAACATATTATCTGAAGGGACTCAATTATTTTATATTAATGTATCTCAACAGGTACATTACTAGGTCAACTCATATCTGTGTTTTGTAAAATAGCCTTAATGTACACAGATACCATAACGTGCTATTTGTGGGCTATGAAAATTCTGAAATGCTGCCTATGGAGCTGATATATCAATCCAGTTTTCCTCTTCTACTATGAAAATATAAATTTCTTCATTTGAACTACTCTGGAAAAAAAAAAAAAAAGAAAAAATACTATTTTGAATGCTGTCCTCTGATTTAGCTGAGCTTGTGGCAATAACTGGTTTAGGCATAGGCTTCAGTATGCTGGAATGATCCTGAAACTAATTTTGCATGTGTTGGAGTTGGACTGTGGCCATGCACGTCAGTATGCTGGAACAGAGTTATCTAAATCCTGAGCCTTATTTTACATGTGCTGGTGTTGGACTGTGGCCCTGCAATCTTTTAGGTCTCCATCTGTAGCTATCAAAGCCAGGGTGTGCCCAGCCACTCGCTACTGCTCACTGCCTTCTTTCCACAGAAAAGCTCCAGGCTCACAATCACCCTCCCGCACACTGGGGTGACTGGGAGCTCTTCAGAGTCCTGGCCGGTCCCATCGACCTTTCCCTAAAGCCTCTTTGCTGCCATGACCCGCCTGTTGCAGTGCATCTCACTAGGATCCTAGGTGGTCATCAAGTCCCACATCAGAGATGAGAAATACCAACCTCTCGGACAGACGTTCCCTCAGATTTAGCCCGTTAATTCCTTTCTCACTACCAGGTAAAACAGTCCTCCCATTTTAAAGCAAGCTACGGAGACCACAGTTCCATGACTGATGGAAGAGCCTTCCTAGTTTCCCAGCCTGAATGTTTTCCCTGTAGCCACCAGCCAAAGGAATTTAAAGTCCAAAAGCTGCTGATTTTTTACTTCTGGGGAAGTGGACAAGAGATCAGGCACTCGGAGGCCACAATACAAGAAACCCTGGCTGTGCACCAACCTGGAGCACCAACACAGAGGCAGTAACGGGGACTGAGCAAAGCAAAGGCACTGTACAAGGTCCTTATCACCCCAAGGTGAACTGGTAACCTCCGGGGACATACAGGCTCATGGTAACAACGTACAAAGTTTTTGTGAGCCCTCTTCTGCTTGCTTGCAGTTCCTCTACATTAATCCACAGTAAATATATATTTTAACCCATCAGGAGCGCCTATAAAATTAGGAGATAATCCAGACTGGCTTGATTTGCAAACGCGTTTCCCTACCAGAAATTCTGTCTCTATGGAGCCTAGCAACCTGAGGAAACAACTTCACACTAAGGTCAAAATTAGACATTTGAATGAAGATCAGGCATTCTTCTCTGGCTGGACAGACACAAGTTATCTTACTGTCTGCCTCACAGACAGAGAAAGACTTATTTTAGAAGAAGGAGAGTTGTTCTATCTCTTAACTTATTAGCAATGCACTTTCTTCAAATTCCAACAGCAAAAGAAATTCAAAACCCAGGTAGTCTGCATGCACGGAAGCACCTTTTGTTTAATAAATAATTCAACCATGTATTCCTTTTTAATTTAAAAACGGTCTGACTGAACAGTCAACAGAGTGAACTAAAGTTGGCAAAATACAGTGTTGAAAAATTAAAAAGTGTATTCAAGGCCGTATTCATTTGCTTCACTTCTCATATACTGGAGAGACAGGCTGTGCTGAAGTTCTAGCTTTTTTCTTTTTCTTTTAAATTATACACATGGAGTCACATGATGCTCACTTGCCTTTGAAAGCTGCCTTGCCCTGGAATTAGTCTTTCTCTCTCTCTGTTACTAGTACAGCAGCTGCTGCTCCTCTACCTCATGAACATCATCAGAAATTCAGCCAAAATGTTCTCACGAGCTCCTCTGCCATGCCTGTGAGGGCCAGACAAAGTATCGACCATCTTGGAAAACAGAAATGCTGTAAAACCTTCTGGAAATATTCAGATCATCATCAGATTGATGGTCCTATATACGGATAAGTGTATAGTGAGGTACAGGAAATGCATCTGGCACCAAAAATCTGCAGATAGTGATGCATTGAAATCCATCTCAGGATTGACTTTTTAACACACTATTTCAAATGAGTACAAATACTTGGGATCAGTCAAGTGCTATGGTACTGACTTACTCTCTTGAAGACAGCCAAAAGCACATAGCACTATCATAAATATGAATTCACAGGCTCACTTTCTGTAAAATAAAATTCTTAGCAGTAAGCAGCCAAAGATAAGAAAGAAAAAAGCTAATAGAGTCAACTCTTACACAGCCTTCTGTACCACAGTTTCAAAGAATTTCTTGAATCTTGGAGCAGACAGAAAGGAAGAAGTAATTCTGTGGTGAAACCTCCTTGTTTCAGATTTCTGGAGATGACTCTGTTCCCCCACACATCCCAAAGCAGCAGCAGGTACTTAATGGCTTCCTAACACAGCACAGCCTTCAAGCCTCTGCTCTGCTGAGTGTTTGGTTCCCATCACTCTGGATGGCTTTCCCATGTTTTTTATCCTTTCTGATCAGCACCTTCTGGAGCAATGACCATTCTACAACCATCAGGAAACAGCCATCAACATGAAATTCCCAGGCTGATAATGCTCACATGGCATTAAATGCTGACACAAGGAAATCTTATCTCAGAGAGGTCAGATATGCAGGAAAGAAGATCTTTACTGGGAAGGAGAATAGGGGAAACCTAACCCTTACAAAATAACATTGCCTTTATAGAAAATGACTTGGCAATAACGTCTTTCAAAGTGGACATATTTATTTAAAACTCATTTTAGACCCTCTGGATGACAGAAATGAGTCACATTTAGGAGACAGAAGTTTCACAAGTGCATGCCGACTATTATATATCTTATGGACGAAGAGCAAGCTTTCTTCAAATTTTCACTATTCTGAACACTAATAAAATTTCCTGCAATATATAGGATGAAAACGGCAACCAGACCAGACAAATTTATACTAATAGGAAACTTTCAACACCTTCCATTGCTCTGACAAAACCGCCTATGAATGATATGTACAAAAATGTATCTCTAAACCTGACAAAATATGAACAAATGCATCAGTATAACTATAGAGATTTAGACACAACTCCTTCCCTGCAAGTGAGAGAATCTTCATTTTTTAATTTTTGCCAATTACTGGTTTAAACTGAGATGCTCTGTAATAAGTACCATATCAGACTGATTTAAACCCTGAGAATGCAGGCTCCTGCATTTGTGGAGACACATGTTTCCATGCCTTCTCGGGATGGCAGTAGTGGGAGCCACTCCAATAGCCTGGCAAGCCCACGCAGAATTTGGTACGTGACAAACTGGCTCGCAACCAATTACATTTGAAAGCTGTCTACAGTGGGACTGGCCAACCTAACAGAGTCATGCATGGGGTTGAAGAGAGGTGAATGGCAGCATAAACTGGTCAAATGAAACTTAAATAATTTCAACAGTTTTAGTAGCACTGGTTCTTTTATGGCTACAAATTCCACAGATATGTGCCCAGTCATGAGGGTCATAGGTATTTGTTTCAAAAGAGAGATTCTGTTGAGTGGGCAGTGGAGCTTGCTGATAGATGCTGAAATACTATAATAAAGGGTGGACAAACAGTATCTCCCTACTGCTGCCATTTTTTCATCCTAAAACTGCAGGAAAGTAGCACTG